>JAQJVL010001903.1:0-136384 GCA_035578905.1 Stictocephala bisonia
AATGTAATAAATAAATGTGGCAATAGGCTTTATGAAGATAAATGCTAATCAATAATAATTTTTCTCTTTTTAATTTGTTTTTCCAATTACGATGTTCAATTATTACTAATATATTTCTGTTTGCCATTTAATGAATGCTAGTACTGATACAGATATAAATACATTTTATAGTGATTGTAATAAAGAGGGTAATATTAGTTTTTTATATAGTAACATAAGGAGTATGAGGTCAAATTTCGATGTTTTTATTACAATTACACAATTTGAAATACAAAGTAAATTTTACAATATTAAGTGAAATTTGGATAAGTACAGAAGAATTATTTTCATATTAAATTCCAGGCTATAACTTATTTGCTAAATGCAATGATAGTTACAGGGCTGGTGGTGTCTTATGTTATGTTGATGATGGTATTGCTGTTAACTATATCAACAAGTTAAATATGACATCAGCTGACGTTCTTCTTTTGAACATTGGAATCAATACTTCATTTTTTAACCTTGTTTGCTTATGCAGATTACATAATGTACCAGAGAACACTTTTTTATTTGAACTATCCCAAGAAATTGCGGAAATAAACAATAATGTAATTTATATAGGAGATATTAATATTAACTTAGTTGTCAACAATCATATCACAAACAACTATCATAGTTTACTCAATAATAGTGGTTTTATATCTCTGTTAAATTCCCCCACTAGAATGACAACAACTTCTCAATCATGCATAGATCATGTTTTTATCAGGTAGAGATAAGTAGATAGTTTTAAAAGTGCTGTTTTTTATCTTGGCATTACTGATCATTGTTTAGTTGGTCTTTATTGTAAAAGTAATCAATTTAAAATACTTGATAACTAAACTTACAACGATTCTGCCAGTAACTCAGTTAAAAGAGATTTTATTGATTATAATATATTAAATGTTTATTTGCAATGTTTAGTCAGAAAATGGTGTAAATACTCAGTATTGTAAGTTAATTGATATTTTAAGTAATTTTATATTTAGAAGTAGCAAGAAAAATGGTGGTAGTTCTAAATTGTTAAGGTCCTGGATAACACCAAACATTTTACATAAATTTTAGAAACGTAAAAAATTATATAAAATTTGTAAGAGAAGACCATATGACAGAGTTTTTCAACATTATGTTGCAAAATGTACTAATAAATAATGTGATCAATTTTACAAAAAACAATTATTATTCAACATTATTAGAAAACTGTAAAGGTGAGGTATCTGAACAGTGGAAGGTAATAAATAAGTTATTTATTAATAAATTAACAAGCGGTTCTTCAAAGAAAACAGTTGAGCTAATTGAATTGCCAAACGGCGAAGTTATGCGAAAGCCTTCCGCCATTGCTGATAAGACAATCACCTTATCGCAATCCAGTCTAGCCGTCCAGACGTTGTAAATTCCAATACCTTCCACCTTTACGTACTTACTATCAACATTCTTTCTTTATAACTCCAACAGATGTAGATGAATTTAAGAGTATTGTTAAACTTTTGAAAAATAAAAAATCAACTGGCTTTGACCAAAATAATGTAAATTTACTGAAAAATATAATTGATGAAATTACACCAGTTTTAGTTCACTTAATAAACAATAGTTTTAGCAAAGGCATTTTTCCTAAGATCCTGAAGTTAAGTTCAGTGGTACTTATTTTGAAATAAAATAACTCTATAAAACTAGATAACATAAGACCAATCAGCTTGCTATATGTATTCTCTAAAGTATTTGAAAAAACAATGATTAAAAGACTCCATAGTTATTTATCTATTTTTCTTAATCCACGTCAATGCGGTTCTATCACAGGAAAGTCAACTGAGGATGCGTTATTAGAAGTATCAGACATAATTTATAAGAGTTTAAATTCTAAGCTTAAAGTAACAGGTTTATATATTGATTTCAGGAAAGCTTTCGATATAGTTGATTTTGTTATTATTTTATAAAAGCTAGAAGCTATAGGAATAAGAGGTATTGCTCTGAATTGGTTTAGGTCTTTTCTTGTGGGAAGGAGACAGCAAGTAAAAATTGGAAACACCTACAGTTCTGTAGTTTTAGTACAGGGAGGCGTCCTCAGGGATCAGTATTATCTGCAATATTATTTTTAATTTTTATAAATGACTAGCTGAACCCGGCGGACGTTGTCTCGCCTTTCATTTTTCATTTTTTAGGAGGCATGTCATAAAAAGTAAACTGCAAAACAAATAATTCTTTATTTTTTTATTTTCACGTTTCACCACATGTTTTAATTACCGAGGAAAAAGGGTTAACACCAAATACAGATCACCTGATCAAGTAAAGGTAGTGTGTGCTACACTCTCAAGATGAAATGTAGAACTACAATAAATCAAAACATATACAGTACTGTTGTTGTGAGAACTTTAATCTGCTTATGGCATGTGAAACTACATTAAACCACACAGTCATATGTTTTTTGTAAACAATTCAGATTCTCAATTTGAATAACATGGGATCTTTAGGAGCCCGTGGGCCGGGACCCTGTGGACGGATCTGCATCAAACTCCACAGACACCATCTCGGGAGTATACAGGACAACATCCTAAAGTTTCATGGCGATCGGTTGGATGGTTTGGCAGCGCATAAACTTCAAACATATATATACAAACATCCTCTTTTATAAATATAGATTTATTGAATTTAAATTTTAATGGTACAATTATTGCTTTTGCCGATGATATTTCAAAGTTTTACATTAATAATAATTCGGGTGTTATTGGTCAACTAATTTATAGTGACCTGCTTATGCTTAGAGAATGGTGCCTTAACAATAGAATGCAAATAAATGTAAACAAAACAAATAATATCAATTTTGATTTCTTAGGGTTTGACATACCATTTCCTTCTAGAACATGTGTTCTTAGGGTTTGACATCAAGTACCATTCTAGAACATGTGTTCTGCATTTATGTGACTGTCAGGCCTTAGAAAAAGTAAATAATATAAAGTATTTAGGTGTTATTTTCGATGACAAATTGACTTTTCAGCAGCACATCAAAAATTTACACAAAGATTGAGATTATCAACAAGGAAATTTTACTTGTTAAGAAACTTCTGCATTGCATCGTTAATGAGATAGTTATATTTTGCACTCATTAACTCTAGATTACAGTATGGTATAACTTGTTGGGGAGGAACTTATACATTTTTAATAGAAAAACTCAGAATTAGACAGAATTATTTTTTACATATAATACTAAAGAAAAGTAGATGAGAGTTTTTTTCTTTTATTTTTACTTAATAAAATTTTACCAATTCAACATATTTTCATTGTTAAGGTCCTTAGGTTATTTTTCATTAGGAGTGGAAATATGTCAACTGATTTATACTATCATACTCGCATTAATATCAACCAGCAATTTAGCATACCTAAAAATACATTACATGTAGATATAAAAAATGCCTAAAACAATTTTGGAAAAACTCTACTGTTTGGCTTTTATCTTTACAGAATCCTGATTTTTTAAATAACATCTTACAATAGTTTACAATAGTAACTCATAGTAAAATTATTCAATAACTTATCATCTGTCATATAGTTACATTTAATATTAGAATTAACCCTTTCTATTATTGAAATCATTATTAATTTTATATCTAGTAATTAAAATGCTTCTTGTCAATATTGCATTGTATAATTGTTGTATTTTTAATTATAAATGAATATTCCTTTTTGTTATTAAAGTAAATTGAACTATTTGTCACACATAGCCAATAGGCGATTTTTTCTTTTTATTTAATATTCTAATGCTAGGCTAAAATTTATTATAAGTTTATAATGTGTTATATATATAAAACTGGCCATATTACTTGGTAAACTGGCCATATTACTTGGTAAACTGGCCATATTACTTGGTAAATTGGCCAGTTATTTTCCAAACCAACCAAATGTAATTAAGTTATAGTCGTTATTGATTGGAAAAATAAATCATTTATTTATTATCATTCATTTTACTATCACTTTTATTATACTTATTAAACAAAATACTGCACAAACAATTGTGTTGTGAGTTACACAATACAAATGTGCTAACCAGTAAATCTAAGGTTTAGGCCCATGTACACGGTAAATGTTTCAATTAGACCTATGTGTAATAAAGTGTAATAAGTATAAAAAATGTTTCATGAAACATAATCGATATATCAACTTTAATAATAATAAAATGCGTTATACCACATAATATAGACAGATATTTGTCTGTATTCTGTGGTTATACTGAACAATGCTTTAGTAATCATATTTTTTAGAACATGCATAATATGGTTAAAAGACTAGTTGAAAAAGGACATTGTAACGTATAGAGTGAAGTATCCTATTGCTCGAGTTTTTGGCAAGAAGATTGAATGGTTGAATGATGTTTTGCTATATCTGATTCGGCTGCTATTTATGAAATTACCATTTTAACAGATATATCTTCTTATCTCCTAACATTGTTAACCTAAGATAAAATGTAGTTAAGTGAAGTCTAAGAACATCTTAATATATATTTAAGATTATATATTAAGATGTTAAATTATATCACATCTTAAATTATAAACAAACAAAAAATAAATTAAATACAACTAAACTTTCACTTTTAATTTCACTATTAACCCTAATCCACAACAGGGTTGGAATAAGAACTAGCTAGCATCTGCTAGGCCTAGCAAGTAATTTCTCTAATAAATAAGTTACTAATAAACTGTATCACCTTTTTTTATGTAAAACTGGTTTAAACTTAACCAATACGTCTGTAAACTGAGCAAGTCTAGTTTAATATGATGTAAAACAATGATAATTATTGTTAAAAGTGGAAAACGTATTATCCGCGTATTTTCCCATTATCCAACCAGATATATTTATGCTAGGTGATATTATTATAAAATTCCCTAAATTCCAACGTTCAATATATTAATACAATTTATATTTCACTTTTAACATGTTGTAACTTGTTTACAAAGTGTATTTACGTACACAAACTATGTTTTGTTAATTAAACACGAGATACGCTGAGTCTCTATTACCTATCTAATTAAACACGAGATACGCTGAGTCACTATTACCTATCTAATTAAACACGAGATACGCTGAGTCACTATTACCTATCTAATTAAACACGAGATACGCTGAGTCTCTATTACCTATCTAATTAAACACGAGATACGCTGAGTCTTTATTACCTATCTAACTAAACACGAGATACGCTGAGTCTCTATTACCTATCTAATTAAACACGAGATACGCTGAGTCTCTATTACCTATCTATTTTAAGATTAACATTCTATTAAGTTCACTAATCAATCTTTTGGAGATGCTATATGTATGACCACAGTTACTTCGGCACGTGCTCCTATATAGGACATTTATTTCATAGGTCCCCTACAGGGATTCTCGTTGCTAAAAGTTCCCAAGAGGAGCATAATTTTAGTGTATAAGTTGAAACAATATATCAACCAAGCATATTTTAATTTAAAAATTCCATTGCATTAAGTAATATTTGTTATCTTTTGCCCATTATACTCTAGATTAGACATGGTATAACTGTTGGGGGATTAATTTTACTCAGACAAACCAGGAATCGAAACAGTGTTAATAATAAAAAAAGTAGATGAGAGTTTTTTTCTTTTATTTTTTTTAAAAAATTTGAGAAAAATGAAAATAATATTCATTTTAAAGGGTTTCTTAGGTTATTTTTATACTGTGGATAATAACATGCAAATAATAAATAAATACCACCATTAATACCGAGTAATTTAAAACTAAAATAACATTAATGCTGATATAAAATGCCAAACAATTTGGAAACATACTAAGTTGGTATCTATTTATAATCCTGATTTTTCAAATAATATCTTACTATTTGATCTAAATATAATGACATAAAAAATTATTCAATAACTTACAACCTGTCATATAGTCCTATATAAAATTACAAATACTTTCATTATTAAATTAATTTCAATTATATTTAGTAATAAAGAGGATTCTTGAAATATTGTATTGCTTTTGTATAATTTTTAATTAAATGAATATTTTTTTAAAAGTAAATTGAACTATTGTCACACATAGCCAATAGGCGATTTTTTTTTTTATTTAATTTCTAATGCTACTAAAATTTTTATATATTTATCCTTTTTAAATATATAATCGTTGCCACTATTACACTATTGGTTACTGGCCTATTATTCTAAACTGGCCTTTACATGTAAATTTGCAGTATTATATCCAACCAAATGTAATTATCTTTATCTATGATTGGAATAATAAATCTTTTTATTCATTCCTTTTACTATCACTTTTATTATACTATTAAACAAATCTGTACAACAATGGTTGTGAATTACAAGCACATGTTGCTAACCATAAATCTAATGGTTTACCATGTACTCGGTAATGTTTAATTAGACCTATGTTATACCTTAAATATAAGATGTTTAGAACTAATCGTTTATATTCACTTTTTAACTAATAAATCGTTTTACACTTAGTATAGACAGATATTTGTCTAGACTTTGCTTTGTCATACTGCAACACAGTTTAGTATCATATTTTTTAAACTACATATATGGTACTACAAACTGTTGTGAAAGGACATTGTAACGTTAAGTAAGTTCCTATGCTCGAGTTTAACAATTTACATGGTTGAATGATGTTTTGCTATATCGATAGGCTGTATTTATGAAATTCATTTTAACAGTATTCATTATATTCCTAACATTGTTAAACCTAAGCTAAATTTGTAGTTATCCATTTTCACTCACTTAATATTTTAAGATATATATTAAGATGTTAAACTTATATACTCTTATTGCTAAATAACCTTAATTAAATTAAGTTTCAACTAATTCACTATCTTTACTATTAACCCTAACCACAACAGTGGTTGGAATAACTAGCCATCATGCTAGGCCTAGCAAGTAATTCCTATAATAAGTTACTAATAAACTGTATCTAGCCATTTTTTGTAAATGTTTAAACTTTAACAATATTCTGTAAATCGAGTATTAATTTATGTGATGTAAAACTAATTAATTATTGTAAGTTGGAGAAACTTATTTTCCGCTATTTCCATTACAACAATATTACTGAAGGTATATACCTTATAAATTCCTAACACAACGTTCTAGTATATTACATTTATATTCACTTACTTAACATGTTTCAATTGTTTACAAGTTATTACTACACACTTGTTTTGTTTAATTCAAACACAAGATACCGTATTAATATATTTAATACCTAAGATCACGCTGTTGTAATTACCTTTCTATTAACATCAGTGCCAGTATTAACTATCTATTTACACTAAGTACAGTGCTATTCTAAATTACCTTTACATTTAACATTCGAGTATACTTTTTACCTATCTACTAAATACTAGACGCTGAGTCTATTACCTATCTAATTCACACATGTGGTCTCCATTACCTATCTATTTTACATTAAATACTAGTTCACTAATTAAATTTCTTTTGAGATCTATATGTATGCCAGTTTCGCACGTCTTGGACATACTTATTCATAGGTCCTAAGGGACTCGTTGTAAAATTCCATTATGCACAATTTAGTGATGCAGTTGAACAATATTCTCAACCGTAGCACTGATAGTAATAAATTATCATTCTATACAATATTGTTCCCAACTATCATTTTACATCATAAGATAGACTATTGAAAGTTAATTATCCTTTAGTTTACTCTCTTCCAGGGTATTACACATGTAAATACTTAAGCAATGTATTAAGTAGTTCTTAGAATACCTTTACATTTTTTTAAAGTTTCAGTAAAAAAGGCATATACGATTATTACAGTTTAGATGTATTGTTCAATAATTTGCAATATACAAATAATTAACAGTGTACCAACCTTTACCGTACTTGATAAACTACCATAATACAAAATCTGCTGTTTCCTTTACCATCTTATTTCAGTGTTAGTATTACATATTTGTTACCCTTAATACTAGCACACTGTTTATCTAATATATTGACACATAATTTAATTTCGATTAACCTAAGTAATGGCCCTATTAAAATAGCACTATTTCAGTAATTAATCTTTTACAGATTTAAGTTAGGAAAAAGAGAATATAACATTTCTGTTATACCTAATTATAACATGTTTGAACTTATCCTTTATCATCTTATTACATCCATATTTATTTGGTTACTATACATCTAATCAACTAACGTTATATTGTATTTTTAATTTCTTAGTTACTACAGTGTTGCAGATTATCCGTTATCCTTATTACAGTGTTACTATCACTAGTTGGTTACTTACCTTAAGTACTCACACTGTGGTGTTATCCTATTAGCATCTTATTTACGTGTTACCAGTACTACACACTGGTAACTTCCTTATACTCCACTGTTGCAGATTATCCTTTACACTATCTTGTGTTCCTATTACACTTTTTACTGGACTTTAAGTACTTAACCTTTTTAGACTTATCCTTTATCATCACTTTCACAGTGTTCCACGTATTCAATCTTATACCTTATGGTACTACCTTTCACTTATCTTTACATTTACAGTGTTCCACGTATTACACTATCTGTTACTACCTTAAGTACTACACACTGTTGGTAGACTTATCCTTTATCATCTCACTTACAGTGTTCCACGTATTACACTATCTGTTACTACCTTAAGTACTACACACTGTTGGCAGACTTATCCTTTATCATCTCATTTACAGTGTTCCACGTATTACACTATCTGTTACTACCTTAAGTACTACACTGTGAACTTATCCTTTATCCATCGTTATTTCGTGGTCCGGTATACACTATCTGTTACGTACCTTAAGTACACACGAGTGGCAGACTTATCTTTTATCTTGTTTACGGTGTTCGTAATTACACATCTGTTAGTAGCTGTAGGTACTACACACTGTTGGAGATATCCTGCATATATTTACCATATTCAATTATTACTTCTGTAACACCTTAATACACACATTTGAGTATAATATCACGTTATTTAAAGTGTTCCACGTTTTGCTAATCTTGTACAGCCATAATTACTTACAAACTAAGTATTAGGCACTATCCTTTAGACTTTATTTACATATTCCACGTTACAGTCGTTCGTACTTAGTACTACACTGTTGGCAACTACCTTTATATCTACTTACAGTGTTCCACGTATTACATGTCTGTTACTACCTATACTACAGCTGTTGGTAGACTTATCCCTTTATCTTCTACCTTACAGTGTTCCACGTATTAAACTATCCTTTACTCCTTAACTAACAGTTGGATCTTATCCTTTTCACTTATTCTGTTCCACTATTACACTATCTGTTATACCTATGTACTATCTGTATGGTAACTCACCTTTAGCACTTATTTCAGTGTTCATGTATGTACCACTACTCTGTTACTATTAAGACTTGTTGGCATATCCTTTATCATCTTATTTACAGTTTCAGTATTACTATATCTGTTATACCTTAAAATCACAGTGTTGGCAGATACCTTTATCCATCTTTTTACCTGTCCCGTTTACCATCTGTTACGCCGTGTTATTCCCCCTGTTGGCAGACTTTCTTTATCTTATTACAGTGTACCACGTATTTACAATTGATTTCTCCTTAAGTATTTGCGTTAATTTCTAGATCTTACTCTAACATACAATAGATGCCTCGTTTGACAGTACAAGACTCGTCAGTATTGTTTTGCTGTCTTCCTCTGGAATCGCTTTGTTTTATATGTTAAAATCCCATGCAGGTGGGGGTGTAACAATTGACCAAACCACCGCCTTTCAGCTCTCAGCCGGGGTTTTTGCGCTCCCATGATCTTTATATCTTATAGCAAGAAGATTGTAGCTCTATTACATTTATCTAAGGATCATTATGCGTAAATAAACTGAGATGGTGTTGTCTTTTAACATATGAAGTTTTGTCGTTAATCAATTCCCCCAATCTTCATGTTGCGATCTTTCAAAATCCGTATAAATTCACTCTTTTGTGTATACTATACAGCAGCTGCCGCTTTAGCCCTAGATTTTTCCTACAGTAGTTGAAGTACCAAAATTAGTGGTAAAAGCATAGTAATTATTCGTCCTAAGTTGTTGTCGTTTGAGCGTCGTATAATATTCTGTGAGTAAAGATTACTTTTAAATATAAGTAAACGCTATAATAGTTGTAAATTGTAAACGTGGTATAAATAATCGTGTAAAATTTTTATAAATTTTTTTCGTGCATGTGACCCAACCGCAGCAACGTACAGTGATATTGACCGACGCCACAAGCCATACCTGTAACATGGTGTTGATCAAGCCACCCACCATACACTAATGTCGTAGGAAGCGACCACCCATACGATAAGGGTTTACACCTAACCAAACTCCCTACAGTGTATTGACCACCCACCACCCATACACGTAAGTGATTGACCTATAATGCTACCAGGTACAGGTACATGGTATTGATGGAGGAAAACTGCCTAGTATGGTGGGCTAAAGTGTGCTATATTTCTCTATGGAGTTAAAACTTAGATTTCGGAGGTATTGCGATCCTATATAACGAGTTTGGATTTTACTATTGATGGAGGCTAAGTTACCTCTGATGTCGTGTAATAGTCTGTAAACCTATGCCCATAGAGATCAAGGAGGTTCCAGATATTGTGAAGGTAATCTGATTTGTAGAATATGTCAGAATGCGTGCAAGTTGTCGGGAAAGCGTACCTATAAAATTATAAGGAAAAGCGTCCTATAAAATGTGCGTGGTAAAGCGCACTACAACAACCACAACTACTGTATGGGTGGGCGGGTGCTAATACGAGTAAAGCGATGTGTGGGCGGTAGGGTACCTATGATGGGCGGGTGGAGGCGTCCATATTATGTCGTGTAAAGTTCTTATGTATTGTGCTGGTTCACAAGCTCCTACGCATATACTACTATTGAAACAAAAATCGCCTACGCTATTTTTTATATATATGACCACCCGCACATAACAAGAAGTTTATAAACACACTATTTAGACAGTGGTATTGACCCACCCCCCACAACACGTACAGTGGTATTGACACCCGTCAGTGCAAACATGATTGCCTAAGGTACCCACCAATTACGTTTCATGGTAATTAACTCACAGACTCTCTTACACGTCAGTGTACTGTTATGAATGGTGGGTTGTGAAATGTTTGACACACCCACTAATAACGTACAGTAATATTGACCCCGCCCACATTTTACATACATGGTATTAAAACCTTCCACCAATTTATCCAAACATTTTTTTCTTGCCATATTTACACAAGGTGTAGTAAATAAGATGCAATTGATTTACAATTATAGTCGGTGAACAAAAAATGTTATGCAGATTCCAAAAATGTATAGTTTCCTATGGTAACAAATGATAAATAAAATAATGTTTCGCGTGTTTTTGTGGAACTATGCGCAATAAGTTCAAATGCCATTGTTGCACTTGTGCTCTTATATAATAAAAGTAATATTATAAATGTTGACATATAGCCTATAAAAATCAACAAAATCAAGTATCACTAATGAATAAAAAACTGTAAAACGAAAACTGTACAAAATAATCAATAAATATTTGTGAAAATACCACTTATACACGCGTTGTAGCAGAAGTATTGTAGAGTCACGTGTCCTTGGAAGTTTTTACAAGATCTGTAGGGTTGTCCTTAGAGTGAATGGAATTACTACAAGTAAAGTTACAGTACGCCCTCCTGGCTGGCCTACTAGTCAGTCCTACTCCACCTCAGAGTCGAGGCGTTCACTGACAGATAGTAAAGGGTGATTCCTTACATGTTTACGGAGTATTTGTGTTTTTATATTTCTAGTAATTAGATCAATATTTAAAATAATAATATGTCAAACATGTTAAGTGTTTGAAATTTAAAATTTAAAATGTATATCAATACCAAAAATAATAGATTTAAATATTATAAAAATATGTTAGTAACTTTAATTGAAATAAAGTTACTATGAACCATAATTTTTAAAGCTCTTCTTATCGGAAATTATATAATTTGTAGAAAAGAAACTTAATATTCAAATAAATTAAATTATTGGAATAGTGAAGTTTCTTTTCTACAAACTATAAACTATATTCTTCTTATAACGGTATCTAGGTATAACTATATTCTTTTTTGACCTATTTTTTTGTACCTAGGTTTATTTTATCAGATATTCGCCTACTTGACACTTTTTAAATAGATAATCATGGATTATTAGAAACCGTTATCAATACAAATATACATCTGATCTTCATCGCAATAATACAGCAACAGAAATGTTGGACCTTTTTTCTGGAAGGAGCTTTACACCCAGTTCGGTGTTTTGTTTTATTCAGTTAATCTTTCATTTTATTTTATTTATGGTTACTGGCTTATTTTGCTGTATGTACTATCAGTTAGAATCAATTAATATTGTTGGTGTTTACTTTATTCTGAAGATGCTGTGAACAATTTGCCACCAGTAGCAGAAGGAAATTGACTCACAATTATTAGATCCTAAAACTAGATCCATCTTTTGGTGAGATAGAAATAGTAAGGGTTTAGACTTCCTCCTCTTATAAAATGTGCCCATTATCAGAACCATAATATTTTTTAAATTGTTATATTCATCAATGAAAATCTCTGTGAACAAAATATTATTTTGTTGCACGTTATGTAGTTAAAAGGTTTCTACAGTCATTTGTATTACAATAAAGTTCGCTATGTTTTAGGTTAGACTATGTCAATTGGTTATGTAAATTAGATAATTAATGATGTTATGTACATATCCAATTGACGTGATCGAATGCAGGAGACCACGAATGTTTATATAATAATTTCTTTTGTTGCCAATCACAAGTAACAAGTTGCCCCAAATGTTAAACAATTGTGTTACTTATTTATGAAACTGCAATCGATTACACATTATATTGGTCAGGTTTCTATTACTTTCATGAAAATAAAAGTTTCACCAAAGAGAAATGAATGAGGGGCATTGGGCCAACAATGAATGGGCGAACAGATGGGGAATGCTATCGGGCGACATTGCTGACAGGGAAACCGGAAAGGAAGGCTTCTAATTCGTAAACGATATCCAGTCCAAAGCCATTAACGGAGGTAGCCGAGACCGTTGTTGTTCCTAGAATCCTGCGACCTCCTTCTGACACCTGTCCGTCTAGAGTCCTGTCAGAGACCGCCGCGATCCTGGTTACATCAATATAAATTAACTACTGTATCTCAAGGAATAAGGTATTTGCTGAGCTGTAAACATTTCGTAACGATAGAAACCATGGAGGGGGGAGAGGAAATACGAGTTTTATTTGTTGTTTATTTATCCTTAAAAGTAAAAAAACTAAAATCATCACATCACCATTTTCTATTAATATACTTAAAATCTTAATTTACGGTTACAACATTGAATACCAGTCTCTACAAGATGGCGTAATCTCAGATTTAACTAGTCATCCAGAGAATGCTATGTTATAATTAAAGGGAGTGCGAGAGAGAGAGTTACGGAGATGGTCAGCAGACGGTGTGACAAAACAGCTCTCTCTCCCACAGTCCCACACACACATACTGACTTGAAGACTACCTGCCACTGATCGAACAAGCGTTTTCAAGCCAGGCCAAATTTGAACATGGAGTCTGTACTTCTTATAGAGACTTGTATTCAATGGTTACAGGCACACGTAAACCTAAATATCCTGCAGATTCTTCCACAACATAAACACGTTTATATAAACGAAGGTGAGGTAAGTAACATAACAACATAATGTTATTGTACCGTTGTAGAGAGAATGTAATTGTGGTAGTTTATTTTTCCTTAAACTGTAACTTAGTTTGTGTAGCAGAAGAAAAATATGTCAAAATAGAAAAGATATAACATTCTCAAGAAAAATACTCGCTTCGCTCGTTGGGGGTTCGCCCCCAAACCCCCTTTCAGTATAAGCATCACGGCTACCCAAGATGATCACAGTTGTCAACCCAAGCTGATTTCTGCCCAAACTGATCACGAATGCTATCAAATTTGTACACGATTAGTTCTCAAGACGATAACAGGATAACAGAGCTACCCAAGTTGATCAAGGCTGCCACCAAAGTTAATAATGAAGTGGGAAGACCCAAGCCTCTCATGAAATGAAACAAAATAAAACGAAAAAGTTTTTATTTTATAAGACGAGGTTTGGACTAGACAGTCCTCTCTACTACCTAACCTTACGTAGAGCACTGTCCTGGGTCCTTGAAGGGATGCCTGGCTCCGTGGTCGGTCGTAATATATAATGAATGCTACCTAATTTGATCACGGATTCTACTTAAATTAATCACGGGGACACCTACATTAATCACGAGGGCTACCCAAGTTGATGATAGGTTGCAACCTAAGTTAAACACGAGGACTACCTACGTTGATCAGAGGGCTACCTACCTTGATCAGAGGGCTACCTACCTTGATCACGTGTGTCTACACAAGTTGATCACGAAGGGGCTACCCAAATTAATTACCAGGGCTACCCAAGATAATAATGGTTGGTTACCCAAAATTTTCAAGTAGGGCTGCCAAAGTTCATAACGCGGGCTACATAAGTTAATTGATCAAAATTAACCACCTTTGTTGATCGCAGGAGGCTACGCTAGTTAATCAAGAGGGGGCTGTCTAAGATAATTAAGGTTGGCTACAAAAGTTAATCACGGGGCTACCCCAGATAATTACGTGTGGTTAACACGTTGACCCCGGGGGACTATCTAAATGCTCAAGGCGACTATCTAAGTTTAGGACGGGAAGAAGAAGAAGTGGTGAGAGATGGAGAGTCTCTGAGATTGGCCCTTAGTTTCTAGATCATTATATTAGTTTGAATAAATTAATTCTCAGTTTTTTAGTGTGATTTGTGATAATTAACAATATATGTAACCGGAGAATTCATAGCTTTCGAAGAAAAATCTGAAATGCAACAGCACAACATACATTGAAACTGGCTACCGACAATTCGCAACAAGTAGACCTAGCTCTATCATATAAAAATTTTAAATCATTGTCACTCATTTATTTTCATTTCAAAAGTAAAACCAAATGCCTTTTATTGTGACAAAGCCTAGGCTACAATATTCTAGTACATGTGTGTGACTTTAAATTGCTTCTTTTTATGAAACAGTAAAAATCGTTAATTTCAATATGGCTGCCGCCATTTTAATAAAGTGAAAAGCAAAAGCGTCACTTGGACCTATAAGAAGAAGAAGTACATGTTCCATTTTGCTTCTCTTCAATTTCATTCCACTCAATCACATTTCTACATTAACCAAAAACATGGTCATAACCTAACTTTTTAAAATCATCTACAAAAAACATTTTCCAATACATCCTGGCCTCTCTCTGGCTCTCAACAAATAAATAAATGAAAAAAATAGAACAAAAATAAATAAAAATACAAAAAATAGATAAACAAACTATATATATATATATATGTATATTAATATAAAGTTAAAAATTAGGGCTACTTACGTATTTTAGGATGTAATAAAATTAAAAAACTGAGTACCCTTTTTATATTTTTTATTAAAACTCAATACACAACATGTTTCAACTTTTTGGACATTTTCAAGTGTAAATTAAGTAATTAAATTAGGTATATATACCTAATTTAATTACTTAAATTAATTAAATTAGGTATATATACCTAATTTAATTACTTAATTTACACTTGAAAATGACCAAAAAGTTGAAACATGTTGTGTATTGAGTTTTAATAAAAAATATAAAAAGGGTACTCAGTTTTTTTAATTTTATTACATCCTAAAATATATATATATATATATGTATGTATATATGTTTTCACGTGCTACATGCACAAAATGGGTGGCACAAACACTTAAAAACACTTCAAACCCTAAAATGAAATCCCCGACAACTTCTAACATAAATAACTCAACGAAAACTACATGTCCAGTATGTATAGGGGAGGTCCTAGAGGACAGTGAAGCTGTCACATGTGTCGAATGTGAAGGCTGGTATCATAAAACATGCGGTAAAATAAGAGAAAAACAGTCCCTAAAAGTAAACCAGTAAAATGGATGTGCCATTCATGCAAAAAACAGACTAAAACGCAAACCCCCAAGGAATATACGAAACTTGAACACATCGGATACACCAGACATAATAAATCTCAACAACACATCTGACATCGCGAAAGCGGAGGACTACACTGTCGCTGGCAGTACTGCACCTCAAGATACAACTACACTACACAACCTCTTATAAAAAACATGAGAAGAAAATAAAAACTTACAACAAACTGTACATTATCTGTATAAAGATCTACAACTATTGAATCACCAACTAACAGAATCAAAAAAAGAAAATATTCGGCTCAACCAAGAAACTATAACTAAGGGAGAAAAAATTTAGAACTATACAACCACATAGAAAAACTCCACTCTATCTCAAACACCGGCTCCACTACACCTACTCCAAACCACAATAAACCTGATCAAATACTCTTACAAAACCAAACCACAGAAAATATTGAAGAGAACACAAATATTGACACATATCTAAACGAACTACCACAGGTAGATTCAGACACACTAGTTACAGGAGACTCCATAATACGACATCTGCAAAATTACACAAAAACCTACCAAACATACAAATACATTGCATGCCTGGAGCCAGGATTCAGGAGCTGAGCAAGCATCTTGCGACATTTCAGA
Organism: Stictocephala bisonia; assembly: GCA_035578905.1. Lineage (NCBI taxonomy): Eukaryota > Metazoa > Arthropoda > Insecta > Hemiptera > Membracidae > Stictocephala > Stictocephala bisonia. The sequence continues at coordinate 16,677 of JAQJVL010001903.1, forward strand.
CTCTGCCAATACTGTGGTGGTATACTTTGGTACAAACAATCTTGCACTCTCTCGAAATCCAAATGATGTTATGTTATGAGACTACTCTGGTACACCATTGAATCTGCTCAAAAGATTTTTAGGAATACTACATGGCATAGTCTACAGACGTGACATATCTACAAATTAAATTAAAGAAGTTAATGAGGCACTAAAATTTATTTGCAAAAATCTTTATCTGATCTTCCGAGACCCTAATGAGATACTAACTGCTAGAGGCTTAGGAAAAGACGGGCTACACTTTAACCCCATGGAGGACCACTGCCTTGCAAATTTTATACTGGAGAACCTTGGTTACAGACCATCCCTACCGGAGGGAAAAAAATTAGGAAACCAAACAGAAACTGAAAAAAAACTCGGACAACCCAAAATTAAACGCAAATTTGCAAAACCACATAGACATGTATACAAACACGCAACACTCTAAAATAGCAAAAAACCCACAAAAACTCCACAACACCAACATTAGACAAAATAGACAACCCACTCACACAAATCTTAACAAAACAACAAAGCACCACCAAACAAATCTGAACAACTCAAAAATAAAAACAATTTCAAAATATTCCATTTAAACATACAACGAGGAATCCAAAATAAAATAGACCAACTTAAACTGCTTTTAAACACAATAATCCACAAATACTACTAATAACAGAGCATGGACATAACAAAGAACAACTAGAACAAATAATCATAACAGGTTATAAGCTACAAACCCATTTTTCTAGAATAACATACAAATGGGGAGGGGCAGCAATTTATACTATGGAAAACATTGATCTAGAGATAAAAATATTAGATACAACAAATTATTCAGAAGAGCTAGTCTGTGAAATGGCAGCAATAGAATATAAAATAGACAAAAAAAAAAAAAAAAAAAAAAAACTACATAATAATTTGCACCTACAGACCAACAACAGGTTCACCTAAAGATTTTTTAAACCATTTTGACAACTTTCTAAGCACCATATCAACCAAAAATAAAAATATAATAATCTTAGGTGACATAAATATGAATACTCTCGTAGACTCCGAAGCATTGAAGAGACTCACGAGTACATTACATCAACACAACCTACACCTAGAATGCCTACCTGCAACTAAAAAAACTACAATAACCGAAACAAGCATCGATTGCTGCATAACTAATTATCTTTGGCCGCAAACAAAAATAATTGACAACACATTATCTGATCACTAAGGCATAGTAAACATAAAAATACATTTACACAGTCAAACAAAAATCTATACGAGAAATTTATCAAAACAAAACATGGACTTGTTCAAGCTCCAAATTTCAAAGGAAAACTGGCATAATATATATATATATATATATATTGAGAATAACACGATACACTACAAGAAAAAAATACACTACAAGAAAAAACAAATACTTAGTAACGGGACAACACTCAGACAAAATAATTACACGACACTCAAAAAAACTTATGACCAACAGATACGTTACTCAAAAAAACTCCACACTGAACAACAAATATCAACAGCCACAAACCAAACTAAAGCAATATGGAAGGTGATAAACTAAGAAAGAAAAAACAATCTACAGAACATAACAATATAATACTTAATATAAATAAAAAATTAGAAACAGATCCTCAAACCATAGCTAATCACTTCAACACATATTTTTTATCCATAGGCCAACTTCAAGTCGACAACCAAACACAACAACAGCCTAACTTTCAGCATCATTTAACACTAAACCATTTTACTACCGCAAATTTAAACTCTTTTAAATGCATTGCAGATAAAGATCTTAGACAAATAATGAAAAACACCAAACATGATAACACAACAGGAGCAGACGAAATACCAGGAAAGTTACTACTTCATTGCACTGACCAATTAATTCCACCATTACTACACTTAATCAACACATCCATATCCACAAGCACAGTACCAAAAATACTATAAACATCTCTAGTATACCCTAAGTACACAAAATCTGACAAACATAACATAGAACATTATCGGCCAATTTCAATATTACCTACAATATCAAAATACCTAGAGAAAGTCATCCATGGTCAAATAATGAATTATCTAAATACAAACAACAAATTACATATTCACCAACATGGTTTTAGAAGTAGCAAATCCATAAATACAGCAGTCGCATACTTTTTAAAATTCATCACCGAAAATTGGGAAAGAAAACAACACGTTTCAGCAATATTTTTAGACTTAAAAAAGGCCTTCGATTGGCTAAACTGGAACATTCTGCTCAATAAACTAACTGAAATAAGTATTACTGGAGAAGCTAAAAGCTGGATACAAAGCTATTTGACATATAGAAGCCAAATGGTTGAAATGAAATCAACCAATAAAAACATTGGGAAAACTTTCAGATTCAAAGAAAAATTCATGACAAACGGTCTGCCACAAGGATCAGTCCTTGGCCCGCTCTTTTTTTTATCTACATAAATTCATTACCGACAAAACTACCAATATATTCTGAATGCATCATGTTTCCAGATGATACCACCCTGATAATATCAGGCAAAAATCAAAAAGAAACACAAGATAGAATAAAAACAACAATGAAAAAACAGAGGAAGAACTTAAATCCATTAAACTCGAAATCAATCACACAAAAACATACAACATTAATTTCACCTCAAAACATACTCCATTACAAATCCAACAACCTGAAAACAATGAACAAAATAATGCAAAAGTAAATAAAACAAAATTTTTAGGACTACAAATAGATAACTCACTTACATGGAACACCCAGCAGCTCATTAAAAAATTTTCATCAGCTCTCTATGCAATAAACGGATAAGTACCATAACAGAGAAAAAACCAGCTCTTATAGCCTATCATTCTCTAATGGCAACCCATATAAAATTTGGATTAAATGCCTGAGGAGGTGCTTCATACACACACATAGAACCGATACTAATATTGCAGAAAAAAGCAATTAGAATAATTAACAATTTGCCTACGTACACTCCTTGTAGACAATATTTTAAAGAAGAAAAAATTCTAACTGTCATCTCAATGTACATTCAAGACACAATAATATACGCCATACAAGAAAATAACAAAACAAGATCTGAAATCCATAGCCATAACACAAGAAATAAAAACAATATAGACATACCTTATAATAGATTAAAAAAAACATTAAATCAACCACAATATATAGATATAAAGGTTTTTAATCATCTTCCAAACAATATAAAAATACTAAGACAAAACAAAACCAAATTAAAAAAATCTCTATTTGCATATTTAACAATATATCCATGTTATACAAAAGAGGAATTCTTTAATATAGGAATAAATATATAAAATAACACATACTAAACAGGGATTATAAGTTATCTTGTCCAACCATAGACTTGACCAATCCTGGGCTATGCCCGAAGAGAACTGACATGCCCCCTGTCTTGAGGAGAGTGGTGGCGAAGAGGAAGGTAAAGGTAAAGGTCGGCTACCCCAGTTGACTATGGGCTGATCAAATGACACCCTAACGAAAAATTAAACTACGGTTCCCATATATATATTATTCAATAGAATTATTGAGTTATCATCAGACAGGTCTTTAAACTCAGGACAACAAAGAATTGGGGAGGGGTAGTGATAACTGATAACATGCAAACCAGTCAGTTCGGTATCGCAACGCCGGCCGGCAACAAGTTTTAATACGTGTCAGTGTGCTAAATGTAGAGTATATAGATGTGTATAAGTGTTAATGTGAATATGTGTTACAAGTCCACAGTTTTATCATTACATTTAAATTACATGCAATTGACAAACTTCAAGTCAGAAGTGAGATTGTGAAACTGACGTCTTGTATGATTTGATAATGACCCACTGAGGTCGAAACTATAGTAATCAACAATTACTAAACATCACTAGAATCGTTGACGGTATCGGGTAAGTAACCCTAGTTAAATTAGTAAATATTATAGATTCTGTAAAATAAAAACCTCAACTGTGTAAACAGGTAAGCATTTTTGCGTCAGCCATTTTGAATTTTATTTTTGGGTTATGAATAGTGCAAAACCTAATTGTATACCATTTTATTAACAGTGAACAGTGAAAAGAGAAGGTAAATAGTATGTAAGGTTGTACGTTTCTGGCTTCTTTGAATCATGATTAAATAGGAGGATCTCTTCAAAAAAATCACGTTTTCGATAAAACTTAACTTTACTAACTTTTTGCGAGGAAACCATAGTAAGTACCACAAAAATGTACATGAAATTTTTTGTACAGAATTTCATTTTTAGGTTGAACATTTCATTAGATGCTATCTAAACTAACGCAGAGGATTTTTCAGGTTGGACATGCAATTGTTTGAGTAATCTAAAAGATAGAGTGTATTTAGTTAAATTAGAATTAGAGGACCAACCGAAGAAACATAAAAAATAAAGCAAAATGTGCATTTTTGGGGGTAGTTGCCATCAAAATACAAAAAACGTTGCGTTAAGGAAATAATTACAGATCTGAAAGCGTGTTAGCATGCGCTCATTCAACTTTGAAATCCTCCGTATAGGAAAACCTTGACAAATCAGACCCCTCCCTATTTTGGAGGATGAAAGTTAAAAACCTTAGTTCGGTTGTGAAGTAAATTTCAGTAATTTCTTTTAATTATTTACATGGGATGATTATTTGAAAAAATCATATTTTTGACAAAGTATAAAATTAATTTTAAAATACTATAGTGTACTAAAAGTAAAGGAATTTTTTGACAGGATCATTATTTGTTAATTTGACACTTGATTTCATCATCAAAGAAAAAATAAGATAAGTTCTATTTTTATTTTACAGCTTCAGTGAAGCAATAACTTCAACTCTGCAAACAGTACAGCAATTTCACGTCAGCCATTTTGAATTTTTTCTAGGTTATGAAAAGTGAAAAATCAAAGTTTATAGCAGTTTAATAAAAAAGTATTAAATGTAAATAGCAATTAGAGTTTTAAGATTCTAGTTCCTTTAAATCATGCTTAAATGGGAGGAACTATTCAAAAAATCACGTGTTTTCGAAAAAAACTCAAGTTTTCCGACTTTTTCTAAGGAAACTATTGTATGTAGCACAAAAATATACAGGACTCTTTTTGTGCAGAATTTTATTGTTAATTTATATGTCATTTGATGTTAAAAAAACTAAAAGTTAAAGTTTCAGTAAAACAAAAACCTCAACTCTGCAAACAGGACAGCCATTTTGGATTTTTTCTAGGTTATGGACAGTGAAAAATCAAATTTAATAGTATTTTTGATAAGAAATTAGTAAAAGTAAGTAGTGTGTAGGGTTTTATGTTCTTAAATTATCGTAATAATGCAGTAAAATACGAAAAACATAACAAAAATAAAATTTTCTGAACGAAATGTGAAAATTAACCATTTTTTGCGTAGTTGCTATCAAAAATACAAAAAAAATGTTAGCTGACCAAAATTTTAGGAAATTTAATTACAAATCTGGAATATGCTGTTAGATTTGCTCTACATACAACGGTTTGCCCACAATCAAGCCGTAAGGAAACCTCTGCACACAATTCAGAATTCCCGTCCGCCATTTTGATTTTTTTGGGGGATTGAAAATTAAAAATCTTTAGTTTTCGGAATGTGAAGGTAAAGATTATGTAGGGTTTTAAGTGTATAGCTTCTTTTAATCATATTTAAATGGGATGAATTATTTCAAAAAATCACATTTTTCGACAAAATTCAAAATTACCGACCTTTTTGAAGAAACTATAGTATGTACCATAAAAATGTAAATGGAACTTTTTGTACAGACTATTATTGTTAATTTGAACACTTCATTTCATTCTATCTAAAGTAAATATAACAGTGTCTATTTTTATCTATTTATGTAACTATGAGAGGTTTTTAAAAATCGTAATTAGTGTGGGAAAAATACACCATTTTTTACATTTTCAGAAGATTTGTTGTTTGAAAATTCACTATAATACAAATACTGACCAGATCATTTTGCAACTTTAATAGCGTGTAGGTACTTTAATTGAGACCACATTTATGAAATTTCAGAAATTTTCAGTGGCATAAAAAATTCTGTTATTAATTTTCTAAGGTAACTTTTTCTCGACATTGAAAAGGAATACATCTTGAAACAAACAGTGGTTTCAGGAGTCTGATGTCAGTAAGTCAAATAAATATTTATTTTTACTATATGAATACTGATTGGTTTTATTACGCCTTATTAATCTTTAAGGTATCATATGCAACGGACCGTGTAATGACAACCTTCCCAGGCCGCCCGGCGGGTGAAACTGAATGCAACATTGCTGCGTTCTAACAGTTGCTCTTCCAACCAAGTGGACATCACACATCATTTGAAACTGTAAACAAATTATTTTTTCCCCACTCTATGGAGGTTGGAGTATTTTTCCCACGCTAACTACATTTTAAAAATTCGCGAAAACTACCACTCATAATTGCTTAAATATATGAGAAAAATATTGATGGTAATTTAGTTTTCATCCGCCTTATCCTTTTCACATATTTGATGTTCAAACTCGAGGAGTATCTATACTTTTTGATCCGACAGTAGCTAACACTAACAGGGAGTGGGGGCCAACATGTGACGTAAACCTTTTGGTATATGGTACTGCTGAGCGTGTACGAATTCAAAGCCTTCCCGCCCACCGACGACGTGGCTTAACGGCACGAATACAATCGGTAAAAGACGAAACAGTAGGAAGGCATGAACGTTTGTAACGAATTATTGCTGTCAACTTCTCGCCAATAGAATGGGCCTATTAACTTTATTGGCTTTAGATATAATACTCTTGACGTTATAGTGATTAAAAACCAATAAAAAACATATTAGAAACATTATTCAATTTAACATCAATTTCTTTTAAGCTTGGGAGGGTCCGGACCCTCTAGACCCCCCCTTATCTACGCCACTGGTTTACTGGGATGTCCGCCGTGTAAATTATGAAAAGTAATGGCCCAAGGACGCTACCTTGAGGACGCCAGCACATATAGCTAACAATCTGAATTTAAATTTTGAAGCTTGATTTGAAATTGCCTATTTGAAAGAAAAGATTTTACTATGCTGCAAAAAGTATGTGGAAGTGATTTTTTTAATTTGTACAACAGACCAGTGTGCCACACCTTGTCAAAAGCTTGAGACACGTCTAGAAATGCAGAAGAACAGTATTCTTTTGTTTCCAATGAATTTCGAATAACTTGTACAACTCTATGAACCTGTTCAATGGTAGAGTGATTTCTTTGGAAACCAAATTGATGTTCAGGAACCAAACGAATGTCATTTGTAGCAGTTTGTAAACGTTGAAGTAGCAATTTTTCAAACAGCTTAGACGATATCGGTAGTAGACTTATAGGTCTATATGAAATCACTTCAGTTAAGGGGTTTCCTGGTTTAGGCACAACAACCAACTGAGCTACTTTCCATTGGGCAGGAAAAACTTCTGTGAGGATAATTACTCTCTTCTTTGGCAAGTTCTTTAAAACCTCTCCACTTACAAGGTCGAATCCTGGTGGCTTGTGAGGTCGAAAGCCATCTATAGCATTCTTTACTTCTGAAGGTCGGAATGATTTGATTGGTAAATCCAATTATAGGGGTGAATCCAGGTATTCAGTAATTTCGCTTTCATCAACACTTGTTTAGTGTGGATAAGGTTTGAAAACATTTGGGAAATACCGCGAAAACAATGCCAGTTTTTCTTCAACACTTTTGCCCAGCTTCCATCTTATTTTATAACTGGAGGATTGGTTTGTTTTGGACGTTTTAAATATTGTGTTGATTTCCAAAAATATTAATCAGTGTCAGCAGTTACAGTTAGATTATCGGTAAAGTTCTCAAACCACCGATTTTTAATTTGGAAAACATCTTGTTTCAGCTGCCTAGCGGCTTGGTTAAAATGTCTTTTGTCATTAGGATTCCTTGAAGTTTGCCAAATCCTTCGTAACCTACGTTTTTCAGCAATCATACGTCTAATGTACAGTGGATAGTTGTCAGGTTTGTGCATGCAAGAGTTAGCTGACAGTGGAGTTGCTTCCCAGGCTGCAGATTGAATTAGCACAGCTGAATTCATATACTCGTTGCTCCAAATCAGAAGCTGTTTTCAGAGGGACTTTTAGATCAATATTATTACCAACCGCAGTCCTAAATAATTCCCAATTAGTGTATTAGTTGGAAAGTCTTGGAGGTTTATCAAGACTAAATGCACATGCACTAAACATTAGAGGTACAGGTGAATGATCTGATGATAAGTCTAGACAAGAATTTACTTGGAAACAGTTTGGTGACATCCTTTTACGACAAAGAAATCCAGTAAATCAGGGTTTTTATTCAGATCTGAGGGTCAGTATGTTGGTGACCCTGAAGATAAACATTGTAGGTTGCTGTCATGAACGGTTCTAAACAATACTCTTCCTGAAGGATTAATAATTCTGGATCCCCAATGGTGATGCTTAGCATTGAAGTCTCCACCCACAATAAATGTTCCACCTTAGCTATCGAAGAAATCCTGAAACTGGTCCCCACTTATGGCATACCGTGGAAGAAAGTAAACAGCCGAAAATGTTACAGATCCTGTGCTACATTTCACAACAAAATTATTGCACTTAATATTTTCAATAACAAACTCTTTTCATACGAAAAGAAGGCAGTGATACTCCACTCTCCAATCAGCTGATCAGCAGCGGTAGCCAACGTCTGCATGTCAGGCTAGTAAAAAGCCACGCATGCGTATGCCGTACCACCCCCTCCGCTAACCACCAAGCATTTGAAAAGTAATGGTTTCGACAGCTCAAGATATTCCGTGGCTACTGTAACTGTTTATGAAACAGCTGGTGTTTTACAAAAGATAGATTATGATACTATGCATTGTAATCCTCATTGTAATGCTCCGCTTTGATTTGGCCATGTGGTGAAACTGGTTGGCACATAGATATGCCAATTCAAGGTGTGCGTCAAACTAAAATATGACAGACTTTTACTATGCGAGAATACGTTTTATAAAGAGGTACAGGGAGACCGAGCTTAGCTGAGTGGAATTTTGCAAACTTAAGAGGTAGCATCCATATCTCCTAGAGGATACCGAGGATGGATTGTTGTTGCTCTTCCTTGTAGGTTATTAATAAAATTTCGCTTCGGAGGTCTTCCGCATGTATACCTTTAGCCCCTTTGTGGAACTCGGCCTACGGCCTCTCAAAACGCTCTGCAACAGGCTTCTTTGTGGAACTCGGCATACGGCCTCGCGGTGAAAGTTCGGCCGGCGGCCTCACCAAGGCTACCCCCCCTTTTGTGCTACAGTCCCATTTGTGGATCTCGGCATGTCGCCTCGTGAGGAAGATCGACCTACGACCTCCCATGAATATTAGTTTTTGGGGCAGTGGAGCCCATAAACATAGTCTTTTCTAAAATCTGATGGTATATTATTAATTAAGAGAAGAATATCTTTAATTTTATACCCCACTTGGGTGTATTAGCTTAACAATAACCAATTAATAAGGAGTTAAAAATAAAAACAATGACTGTGTAATAACATTCTGATAAAGTATATAAGTTGGAATTATACACAAACACATGTTCAATAAAATATTAAATAATTCCACCACATATGGATAAGTAAGTTATCAAAACACACATGATCTTCTAAACAATAAATTGTTAAATAATTCCCACTCGGGACATTTAGGTTCGTCTGGGGCAGAAATAGGAATTTGCTCAGGCTTGAAACCGGTACCAATCGATTTCCCGTGGTCGAAAACCCCCAGAAGAATTTAAAACTTAAAAATCCTTGCAGCCAAAAAAATGTTGTCCGGACGTGGCTTGTTTTAGATAATAGGATTTCAGTTTGAGAAAATGGTCCTGCAGATGACTTCAATCGGTACTAGTGGCGCAGTGCTGTAACTCAGCTACTTGGGGACAAAGTGTTTGGGAGATTGTAGGCGATAGGTTGGATGCTCTGTCCTCTTAATACCGGTATGGCGTCCGCTCAGTGGTTGCTATCGGCGTGGACACTACTAGAGAATAGCATATCTGGGGTGTCCATATTGGGTGGTTATCGTTGTACGGATGTTGTGTCGGGGAGATAACTGTATCAGGCTTGTCAATTAGCTGAAAATCAGACCAGCACTACGTGGTTCGGATTCCACGTAAAGCTGTAGGTCCCTTAGTTACCCTGGCTGTTGGGCTATTAATAAATTGCCCTTTCTGAGTTGGTTGGTACTTAACAGTTAGACTCAGTTAGTAACCAGACTACACTCATCCACACTCATCCTACACTCATATAATCATTCATTTCGCCTTAAAATACCAACAACGTTGTGTCGGCGTCTAATATGTAAGAATGTAAGAATCCATTAATAAATTCTGGAAAACTTACTCAGCAACCTTTTTTGGACTATTACTGTATTGAAGGAGATAGACTGAAGTACGTCCGAAGGGAACAAACTAAATTGCGTGCAGAAACATACTTGATACTTTTGGGTTAACAGATACTTTATGTGTGAGGACTGAGAATAAAAAGTTAAAAGTAGATCGTATTGTAGTTCTGCCTTCATCTTTTATTGGGAGTCCAAGAGATATGATGCAGAATTACCTAGATGCTATGGGGTATTAGTGAGAAAGTTTTGTAAGCCAGATCTCTTCATAAGATTTACTTGCAATCCTACATGTTCTGAAATAACTGATGGTATTCATTCTTGGGAGACACCAGATAATAAGCCAGACATTGTGGTATGAGTGTTTCATGCTAAATAGGAAGAATTGATACGACTAATTTGTTAAGTGGAGATCTTTGGAGCAGTAAAAGTGATTTTGTTCACTGTGGAATTCCAAAAACTTCAACTGCCCCACATTCATGTGCTTTTAACATTGGAAGATAATTTCAAGTTTAGGAACGTAGAGGACATTGACAAAGTTGTATCTGCTGAAATTCCCAACCCTTCACATAAAGAACTCTATGAATTAGTAAAAACTCATATGGTACATGGACCCTGTGGTCATCTCAATCCTTACTGTGTATGCATGCAAGAAGGAAAATGTAAGAAAGATTTTCCAAAAACTTTCATTGAGGAAACAAAGATGTATGGTTATCCACTTTATAGGCGAAGAGATAATGGCACGACCATAACTAAACGCACTAAAGGAGAGTTTGTTGATGGTACTAATCAGTTCATTGTACTATATAGTCCATGCCTCTTGATATATTTCCGCGCTCATATCAATGTGGAGATCCGTTCGAGTGTTCGCTCTATCAAGTATATTCACAAGTATGTCTATAAAGGTCATGCATCCTGTAATATAGAAGTAGCTGCCGAAAATGACATGCTCAATCATAATAAAATCAATGTATTCTTAAAAGCTCGATATGTTGGACCAAGTGAAGCTGGTTGGAGAATGTTTGCATATGGCATGCGTGATCAATCGCATATTGTAGTTAGGTTAACAGTTCATTTGCCTGATTCTCAAAAAGTTTATTTAAAAAAATGATGCTCCTGAGGAAGCATTAATCTAAGCAGAGTTACGTAATACGTAGTTAATGGCATGGTTAGGGTTGAACAGCAATCCTACTTCAAGAAGTCCTTACATTCATCCTGAAACGCCTATGTAAAACTATGTATGGAATAAAAATCAATGGTATAAACGTAAACTTTTATAGGTGTGTCGATATTTCAGTACCCGGTATTTTGTTCATGTTACTTGCATTAGTTACGTCTAACAGTTACTTGAGTACATACCGGTTACAGATACTGATACAGGTACTTTCTGTCTCAGTCCCAGGTCTCAGAATCTGTTTTGAACTAGACATTTTTTACCTGGTATCAATATTGGAGTACCCGTTTTCGTATCACTTTAAGTTCAGTATCTGTCCCAGTACAGACATTGAAATAACTTTTTTCGTATCACTTTATGAAGTATTTGTCTCAGTATTAATGTTGGAGTACCCGTTTTCGTATCGCTTAAGATTAAATATCTGTGTCAGTATCGGTATGGAGTATTTGTTTACGTGATGAGAACTGAATCAGCATTAAGCAGCTCTTATTGTTAAATGTTGATAAGATCATTCGGTCAGTTCAGTTGCCTAGCACCTAGTGAACTGTGCGTGTTATAACAAGAACGATAATAACAGTAGGCCGACGTTTGTTTTATTTGTAATTTTTTCTCATATAATAAAGTTTAGGCTTATTTTTTATATCGTATGTTGTTTTATATTCATATAATCGTAATGTTACTGCTTGGTTCATTCTTTACTGTGAGTTATATACGGTAATGTGGAGGATAGTTTGTGTTTCATTCTTTCTATGGAATAGACTGATAAGGTAATAAATACATTTTAATTGAAATTTTGACTTGAGACATGGTAATAACAGTAATTATATGTTTTAATAAATAAATACCAAACAAGAACTATTCTGCATTAAATTATTAATAAACTATACCATAATTAATTAGGTACTAGAGTTTAATTATGGAGTCAAAAATTTTGTATTAGTTACTTTATAATTTATCAATTTTTTAAAACTTATTGTTAAATAAAAACCATATTTAACAATAGATATATACAGGGCGTTTCGCGAGAGGTTGGCACAACTTCAGGATATGATAGTAGACATAAAAACAAGTAAAAAAGTTCCAATAAACATGTGGCCTATGTCGCCTTCTTAAGTGTCTGTCAGTATGTATGTGTTTTTTATTAAAAACACATGTTTGAAATTTGGCATATTTGCTAGCTAGGAGTAGTCTAAAATAAAAAAGTAATATAATTATCTATATCAGTTTCAAAACGGCATAGAATTTATTAATGTATGCTTGTTTAGGGGTTTTCACTTGTATAAAGTTATTAACCAAATTATAACTTCATAGTAATTATAAACAGCTGTTTTTAATTGTTTTAAATATCATCTGTTTTTATGTGAAGCACCTTTTAATATATGCTTGTTTAGGGTTTCCTAAAAAATAGCCTTTTGTTAATAACAAAATTTATTTTTCACTACACTACTTTTTTTTTTACACTTTTATTTCTGGATCAATATTTTACATACTATACACAGAAAATGTAAGAGGTGGAATAATAACATTATCGGGTTCGCTCATATATGAGTCACCCTGTAACATGAATAAATATCAGTAAACAAAAAAAATATATATAACATATTTAAGTAAGTTAAATAAACAAATAAGTATTACATAGACAAGCCTATAAATCAGTCTATCACGTCTTGGGGAAGTCTGGCTTTCAAACGCCTGTTCAAAGTAGGTTCTCCAATGTGAAAGCTAATAGCTCCTGGAACATTTTCTAAGTTTGCCATGAACTTACGACAACTTCTTTTAATAAAAGCATCAATGGTATCGAGTCCAAATTCTACATGCAGATGATAGTTACGTATATACCATGGACTATCAACTGCAATTCTTAAAACTTTGTTTTGGAAAATTTGAATCTTTTTCAGTTTGCCGGAAGAAATGCACATTCCCCAAACTGGACAGGCATACATAATTAACGGCCGAAGAATTGTTTTATATACAGTATTAAAAATGTGCATTCTGGTTTTAAAGATGACTTTCTGTTTATTATAGGAAATAACATGGATAGACGTGCGTATGCTTGAGTGAGTTTGTTGTTTACGTGAAGATTCCAGTTTAATTTTTTATCGAGGTAAACACCTAAGTATTTTATCCCTTGATCATCAGGATTCCAAGGAACTGAAGTATTTTCAATAGCAGCTTCAGGTGGCAAAGTATACTTCCTCAAAGAGAAAACCTTTGTTTCACATTTCAATGGATTTAATGATAGTCTCCAGCTTTTAAACCAATCGGTCAGAGATGTAACGCTGAATTGTAAAGAATTTACGGCTTGGTTGATGTCAATGTGCTGGGTAATAAGAACCGTGTCATCAGCATAAAGAGCGATAGTAGCCTGAGGGGGCTCGGAAATATCAGACATGTATAGGTTAAAAAGAAGAGGTCCCAGTATTGAGCCTTGAGGAACACCTGCTCCTATCGGACGAACTGAGGAAAGTGTGCAGTTGAGTTTGACACAAAAAGTCCTATCAGACAAAAACCATTGCAACAAAGCTCTCAGATACAAAGGAAGTCCAAACTGATACAATTTATATAATAGGCCACCATGCCAAACCTTATCAAATGCACTTGTTATGTCCAAAAATGCTGCCGATGAATGAAGCTTCTTCTCAAATCCTCTACATATGATTTCATTGATTCGTAGAAGTTGATGAGATGTAGAATGCCTTGTACGAAATCCAAACTGATAAGGGGGGATGATATTAGAAGAATCCAAGTGTTTTAGCAGTCTCTTCTGTATAATTTTTTCAAATAATTTTGATATTGATGAAAGGAGACTAATCGGACGGTAACTGCTAGGAAAATGTTTAGGTTTGTTTTTGTTGGGCTTGTGTATAACAATTATTTGAGCAAGTTTCCAGTTTTTGGGAAAGTAACCAACAGAAATACAAGCATTGAAAATAGATGCCAGTGTTGAAAGTGCTTTGGTAGACAAATTCTTCAAAACTATGTTAGGTACCAAGTCATGCCCTGGAGATTTTCTGTTGGGGAGATTTTTAATAATATTTTTAATTTCCGAGGGTGAGGTAAATTTCACAGGCTGCTCTGCACTGCTAGGGGTTGTGGACAAAAAATCCTCAACATTTCTGTTAGTTTCAAAATCATGAACAACATTAGGAATGAATGCATTCTCAAAAAAATCAACAAACACATTACTTTTTTCGGAATCACTTTCAAAAATTAAATTATTTTGTTTTAGTGGAGGCACAATTTTCGGTGATTGTAAAAGCCTCTTTGTTGCTTTCCACATATTAGAATCACCAGGATCAATATCAGAAACGTAATGTTTATAAGAATTAATCCTATATTTATCAAGTTCGCTACGTACTTTACGAATTAGTTCATTTAGCTGCATCTTTAAGTGAGGGTACCTGTATCTCTGCCACTGACGTCTCACTCTATTTTTAAATCTAATTAATTGCGTAATTCTCATAGGAGGATGAAGAAAAGTGTTTCGTGTAGTGGGAAAAGTCCGGATAGTTGCATTTTTGACTGATATTTGTAAACACTCTGTAAAGTCTTGAACTGCTCTGTCAATACCATTTACTGAATATAAGTCCGTTGGAACTTTCATGCGATTGTCGAATTCTGCACAGAAGGTATCCCAATCGACTGGACCTTTTGGTCCAGAAGGTATCCTAATCAGTCTGGGAATTTGCGGAGAAAATAGTGGTTGTATGAAAAAACTTACAATAATAGGGAGATGGTCAGAATCAAGTTCGTTGATTACTTGTTGTAGAATAGGAGCTCCAAAGTTTTTGTGAAGAGTAATGTCCAATATATCGGAATGGAAATTGTTTTGCCAAGGGTAATGAGTGGGTTCAGACGGAGCTGAAATATTTATATTGGTTTCATTCATAGCACGTAACAAGCGAACCCCATTCAGGTTAGTTACCCTACAACCCCAAAATTGATGTTTACAATTTAAATCTCCTAAGATAAGAGTTGGAGTGTCACCATGACTGAGATTTAAAAGATCTTGTTGGTGAAAACGTCGATTGGGCGATTTGTACACAGAAATAACATTACAAGACTGGTCATTTTGCAAATTAATTTTGATACCAACAGCTTCAGCTGAAATAAGATTTGGCAACAGTATATTGTGATGATTAAGGTTTCTTTTTACAAAAATTGCCACTCCTCCAGAAGCATTAGGTGCATTCCTGTCTTCTCTATAAATAAAGTATCCAGGGATTTTAAAGGGCTCATTTATTACAAAGTGCGTCTCAGTGATGCAGGTGACATCGATGTTATGCCGAACCATGAACTCTGAAAAAATACACTGCACAACAAAAAAATATTTTTTCAATGTTTCCTACACTAAATTAGTCAATTTCTACTAATTTTGGGGTGATAAAAACGAAAATAACAATGAAACATTTTTGTTTGCTCTGGTTTTTGAGATACACAGTACTTAATCTTAAAGAGTAGTTATACTATACGTGAAAAGTGAAAGTACATGAAACAATATTGTTATGTTTCTTTTAGAATATTGTAAGTACAAAATTGATAAAAAAAACAATATTCTTAGTGTTTTGACAAATAAAAGAAGTTTTTACCACCAAATTTCAATTAAGTCAATCCGATTCATTGTAAGATCGCTGTCGTTTAGCTTGTCTTTTATAACACACTTCTGGAGCATCCCTACACATAGACCAGCAGTAGTCTGCAAGCATTGCTTCATTCCAATGGCCCTGATATCTCTGTTCCATTAAGGCAATGTCTTGATGGAATCTTTCTCCATGTTCGTCACTCACAGCTCCACAGTTTTGTGGGAAGAAATTAAGATGAGAGTGAAGAAAATGAATTTTTAATGACATGTTGCATCCAAGTTGGTGGTAAGCTTGAAGAAGCTCTTTAACTAATGCTGTGAAGTTATCATCTCTTTTGTTACCTAAAAACCCATGTAAAACTCCCTTAAAGGCTTCCCAGGCTCTTTTTTCATTTCCTGTTAAAATCATGTCAAAAGCAGGATCATTTACGATTTCACGGATTTGAGGCCCAATAAAGATGCCTTCCTTGACTTTAGCATCACTTAACCTGTGAAACTTTGCTCTCAAGTACTTAAAAGCTTGTCCTTCCTGGTCCATGGCCTTGACAAAGTTCTTCATTAGTCCCAACTTAATATGTAATGGAGGAAGGAGAACATCCTTAGGATCTACAAGAGGCTCGGCAACTACATTTTTCTCATTAGGGTTTAGGTCTCGTGTAGGCCAGTTCACTTTTTTATAGTGAGATTTTCTATCCCGACTATCCCACATACACAAAAAACAACAGTACTTGGTAAACCCTAATTGCATTCCTAGGAGTATAGCAATGACTTTCAGATCACCACAGATTTGCCACTTGTGTTGTTCATATTTGATTGATTGGAGAAGTGTTTTCATATTTATATAAGTTTCCTTCATGTGAACTGCATGACCTATAGGAATAGAAGGTAGCTGATTTCCATTATGCAGAAGTACAGCTTTTAAGCTTAGTTTTGAAGAGTCTATAAACAGTCTCCATTCAGATGGAGTGTGATCCAAATTCAAGCAGTCCATCAAACCATTAACATCAGAACAAACTACGAGGTTTTCTTTTTTCTCAAAAAAAGGAAGCAAATCTTTTTGACGCTGTCTGTACTGAGATATTCTCACATCATGTTTTAGAAGATTCCACTGTTGTAGTCTTGACCCTAAAAGCTCAGCCTTTTCCTTAGACAAGCCAAGATCTCTTATAAGGTCACTCAACTCTGCTTGACCAATTCTGTGCGGGTCACTAGACCTATCTCTGACCTCAAAATCAGGGTCATAAGATGTAGAAGGATGGGTTGCTCCTTCTAAACAGTCTTCATCACCTTCCTCTGAAATTTCATAGTTTTGGGGTGGAGAAGGGACTGGCAAAGTGTCTGAGTGTGGTACAGGCCGAAGAGCAGATGGGAGATTAGGGTATTTAACCGTTCCTCTTTTCTTCATAGATAAACCTTGCTTAATGGCAGGAGTTAAGCAGAAATAACAGTCGTCTATATGATTGGTAGGCTCACGCCAAACCATAGGTACTGCAAAAGCCATTGCCCGGTTTTTATTTTTCAGCCACTCTCTCAATATGACGGAACAAGAATTGCAACATATATGAGGAGCCCATGATTTATCTTGGTCCCCAACTTTCACACCAAAATAATGTTCATAGGCAGTCTTAACGATAGGTGTCATTTTACGTTTCTGAGCCAAAAATGTTATTTCACCACATATATAGCAGAAGCTATCGACAGAATTTACACACTTTCGAGGCATTTCAGATCAGCACTTAAATTAATTTTAAAATCAACTTCACACAATAATTTCAATAGCAACAACGCGCGTACAACTGACAAAATCACATAGGTTATGTTTATTACTTATGAACAGCTGAAGAGAGAGAAATTATGTAAACAAACATGTGTACCAACTGTTGGTGATGAAATATTTCATTTGTTGAAAACTTCATATATATATAATATAATGATACTATATCTTGAAAACAAGAGCTAATATATAATGTTTATGGTCATTTTCGGTTTTAACACGTGGAAATACATTAAAATCAGCTAATTTCAACCCCGAAACAAAACCTTTGTTGTTCAGTGATATTCTTCTTTCTCTTTAGGCCATCAGCATTCCAGTTTAGGATTGTTAAGTTTTGTATGATGCATGTTCTAGGGTGCATTTTGGAACAGTGAAGTAATAACATTAGATATAATCTTTTTAATGATAGGCATGGCTGACTTAACTAAATCTAATATTAATTGTTCTATATTAGAGCCACTCTCAAGTACCTCGTTAGCTGCAGTTTCAGTAGTGTCGTTATTAAAAACACTGAAATCAGTTTGGTGATGCAAATTTGTTGACGTCTTCTTAGTTGCTTGAGCGTATGACTTGGAAAAAGAAGGGCGGGCTTGTGAGGGTTTTATTCCAATTCCAGTGTTTTCGGTACTGCACTTTTCATCAGTGCTCTTAGTAGATGAGTGATGGGTGAGTCCAGTAACATTGCTTTTAGTCTTTTGCTGTATATCTTTATAGTATTTACAGCCTTTGAAATTGGCCGAATGATTCTCCCCACAGTTTACACATACGGGGGGTCGGTCTTCTTCTTCGGACAAGCAGAGTAGAGATGTTGGCCAGTACACTTCACACATCTGGGATCGAGCTTGCAAAAGTTTTTCGTGTGACCATAACGTTGACATCGAGTACACTGGGGCACATTTGTAGGCTTCCTTTTAGACTCAAAATGAACAACAGATTAGCACAGTCTATTTAATTCAAATATAGCTTTTCCAGATTCATTGTTTTCTAACGAGACTGCACAAATAGGGAATGGATTTTTTTCCTTGTTAAATAATCTATTTACAGTGAGAACCGGATAGTTGTGAGAGATTAACTCATCCCGAATTTCCTCTGGAGAAAGAGAGCAGGGAACGTTTTTAATTACGACTTCTAATTTTCTGTCTATTTTTGTCTGAAACGTATGGTATTTCACATTTGATTCATCGTAAAATTCTGTCAGTTTTCTAAAATCATCTATGGTCTGAAGATTAATTTTCAAAGATAAGCCTTTGACTTCAGTGGTAAACTCACAAGTAATTACACTTTTAATATCTTTGACAATTTCCTGGTGATTGTTAACATCGTGGACAAAAATAGGTGGAGGTTTAACAATTTTATGCAATTCACTTAAGTAGCAGTTACAGCAGCCATCTCATTTTCATCATTATTAGCAATAGAGTAGTTGTGGTCTGATAGTGGATTAAATTTGTTTTGATCACACAGCTGATTAGTATCTAAGACATACCTTTTAGGCTGTAGATTTACACAATTGTTGACTGTTTTTCTTTTTGGTGGTCTTAAGAAATCTTGATCAATGTTTTCATTTGATTCTGTAGTGTTGGGCGTTAAATCCCATGATTTAGGCTTGTTGACAGAAGATTGGGAAGGGAAAATAAACACTGGCTTAGCCATTATTGTTTTTTGGTTATGCTTAGGTAAGCAATGTTTAAACAAAGACCCCTTCGTTATTTTAACAATAACTGGGTGAAATCAACACAAAATAGGTATTCAATATCACTAATATTGCAATTAATAACAAAAAAAATAAACTTTTAACACAATTAAAATTCTAAAAAAAACCGATCGAAAAGTAGTTAACTACTACACTTATAATGCATCAGCTGATTTTTGACACTACACTACTATGAGTTTAACTGTTTTCGTTATGTGTTTACAACCTGCGAAACATCATATTTTCACCAGCTGTCTATTGTTTACTACCGAAAGTAACATTGTTTACAACCGAAAATTTTCCACAGTCAACAACACCTGTTTTTAAAACATGTTTCTGCTTTAATAAACAGTTAACATTCCAAAAATGAGTTTTTATTCCGTAGTGTAGTGAAAAGTATCGTTCTAAACACGAGTGAAAGTGTTTTGTATGTTCTCGACCATTCACTGGCATGCAAAACCCCACTTTCCACTCTTGTTATGAAATATACTATTACATGAAATACAAGTTGTATATAAATGCTGTTGGATGTGACACCCTCCTTCATCAATGCACACTTCAGCCTTAAATAATTCATTCAGCAATACATACTTTAAAATAATTTAAAACAACTGTTTATAATGACTATTACTGTTTACATTTGGTTAGTAAACGTTATACAAGTGAAACGTTTACTAAACCTTAAACAAGAATATATGAAAAAGTGCTATACTCGTTTATTTTTGAACCGATTTTTAAAATTGAGGTATCTAGGTTTGTCATTAAATTTACAAAAATAAAGTATTGCAATATATTGTCAATACAAATAATGTTTTTAAAGTTATTAAACTTTTAACAGTTCTTATGGCTGCCATTTTGAAACTGATGAAGATAATTTTGTTATTTTTTTTATTTTAGACTACCCCTAACTAGGTTAGCAAATTTGCCAAGTTTCAAATGATTAGCTCTCAAACCTTTTTGAGATACAATTGTTTTAATAAAGACCTATAGACAGACAGACACTTAAGAAGTTGAGATAGGCCACATGTTTATAGGAACTGTTTTGCATATTTTTATGTCTACTATCATATCCTGAAGTTGTGCCAACCTTTTGCGAAACATCCTGTATAATCATTATGTTTAAAAAATATATCTAGTCATTTAGAAATCTAAATAAAACAATTAATTGACGTATTAATAAAGAAGTATATTATTTGTAATTAAATAATTAATCATTCTAGTGGTATTTACTCTAAGAATTAATTATTGGATACTTACAAAAAGATAAGCGGCCCGTTATTGGTTTAGTGAATCAGTAATGTTTAACTGGTACTCAAAAACCCTAAGAGTATCAGGTACTTTGTAACAGGTATTTGTATCAGATACTAAAAAGTACCTGTAACAAATGTAACAGTTACTTTCAAGTACTCATTTTGCCCATCTCTATAAACTTTTAAAAAATTGGGCGAATGTACGGTGTATCACCTTCTGATTCAGAGCGGTACCATTTACTTCTATTATTGCTTCATGTAGTAGGTAGGGGCTACATGATTTGAATAGGGGCTACAATTAATTATGAGGATCTTTAAAAATATGACCTACCCTATTTTTAAAGCAGCTGCCATTGCTGGAGGGTTGACATTTGATGATGTAGACTGGTAACGTGCTTTAGAAAAAGCTTTTTTTGTCATATCGTATGGTTTTTTGTCAGCTACCATTTTTTTCCCAGTAACATGGACTGGAATTGCTGCTTTGTTACTTCCATATGGCCGCACAGTTCACAGCAGATTCAAACTATCACTAAATTTACATGAACATTCTGTATCTAGTTCAAAAGTTAATATTAAAGAAGCCACCATAACTCGTTCTGTAAAGTTAATCATCTGGGATGAGGCACCTATGGCCAACAAACATTCCTTAATGTGTATTAATCGACTATTGAAAGATATAATGGGTAACGATTAATATCGTAATCTTAGGAGGAGATTTCCGGCAAGTGTTGCCAGTTGTACCTCACGCATTTAGAGCTGCTATAGTACAGAACTCAATTAAATGTTCAACTCTATCGTCTCTTTTCAACGTTTTCAAACTCACCAAAAGTATGAGGGCTAATGCCGATGAATGTGAATTTGCTAACTCGAAATTGGTAATGGTCAATACCCTACAAATGATGACGGTTTAGTGAAGTTTCCGTTGTCCTTGATTTCAGACTCAGATATTGTCAGTGAAATATATGGTCAAAATTCATCATTTCGTCTTGACGCTTCCTACCTTTCAAGCTATGCAATTCTGGCAACTAAGAATGAGCACTTCGATGAGATCAATAAAAGAGTTTTAGATATCCTTTCAGGTTAATCCAGAACTTAGATGAGTGTAAATATTTTAATAACTGAAGATGAGAGTGAACTGCTACAATTTCCGATTGAATTCTTAAACAGCCTTGAAATGACTGGCTTACCGTCCCATAGTAAAAATAATAATAATAATAAATCTTTATTTCTGTTTGACAACAGATTGTTGTATACAAAACGTCATATTGTGCTATAAATAAATCTAGATAAATATGAACATGAAACTTGTAAACACACCACTTATTCTCTCATTCACACTTACATTTCCAATATTCATTCACACCTTCATTCATACTCTGGCAATTTCCGTCTCAGCTTCGAGCCAAGATTAGCTATCCCTGTTGTTTTGGAGGCACTCCCCCACCGAGTAGAAGCCCTTTGGAGTCGAGAAACTCTTCAGTCTGACTTTTAGTGCCTGGGGCACTGGAACGTTTTTCATTGAGTCAGGTAGGCTGTTGATAAACGTAGCACCCGCCTGCGACAGTAAGCGTTCGTATATCTCCGTTCTGTGCTGTCCAATTCTGTAATTGTCCCTGCCTCTGGTTCCGTACGTATGTATATCACTACCTCGCATAAGGTGACACTTAGTCAACATAGGAGAGTAGTTTCAAGGATTTAGAGGCAGGGCAGTGTTAGTAATTTCAGCTCAATAAAGGCTGGTTTACACGACTCTTTAGAATTCAGTTTTTATATAAAACGAACTGCTTTTTTTGCAGTCTGAAAATTCGGAGGAATTGAGTGCTCGAGCATCCACCCCCTATCCTACTAGTTACAATATCGAGTAACGCTGCGGAGCATGGGTCCACTGGTATTAACATTATTTAATAAACATT
Source organism: Stictocephala bisonia (assembly GCA_035578905.1). Taxonomy (NCBI): domain Eukaryota; kingdom Metazoa; phylum Arthropoda; class Insecta; order Hemiptera; family Membracidae; genus Stictocephala; species Stictocephala bisonia. The sequence goes on from JAQJVL010001903.1 coordinate 39,452, forward strand.
AATAAAGGTAAAAATAATATATAATAATATCCATAGTAATGTAATGACGGATTCGTAAATGGACTCTAGCCGTAGCTGCTTAATCACGTGCCTTTAAGTACCATCTCAGCGTGCCTTTATGTACCATCCCAGCGTGCCTTTTAATAGCCATCAAATATTTTTAGTGGTGTTAAAAAATCTCAAGTGCTACACAATGTTGGAGAGAGCAGTATTGCTTTCATAGGGAAAGTTACGAGGTTTTTAAGGGGGGATGTAATAAATATATATTCGCTAATCTTCATTTAACGCTAACCTACAACCTACGTAGTAACCATGACTTCGGGTGGGACTGAACTGTAGCATTCATATTTTCACAAATAGTGACTTATCTTATGTACTATCTTATCTTATTATTTAAAACAAACCACGTCCGGACACATTTTTTTGGCTGCAAGAATTTTTAATTTTTTATATTTAGGGGGCGTTTTTGACTACGAGAAATTGATTGGCACCGGTCTCAATCCTGGTAAAATTCTAATTACTGCCCCAGAGGCAATCCTAGACTTAGAATCGTGTGGGAATTATTTAACAATTTATTGTTTAGAAACTCATGTGTGTTTTGTTTACTTACTTGTCCACATATGGCGGAATTATATTTATATTTTATTATTATTGTTCTGTAACATGATGTTATGTACCAACTTATATACTTTGTCAGGTTGTTTTTCCACTATCACTGATTATCTGTTTACCCCTTATTAATTAATGTATTCATATGCTATTTGTATTTATTTTCATAATTAAATACGTTTTTACTATCTATTATCAAAAATAAGCAGCGTCCATCCAACATTTTTTTGGGTCCAAGGATTTTTTATCTTCTGGGGAGTTTTCGAGCACGAGAAATCGATTGGCACTTGTCCCAACCCTGGGAAAATCTTATTTCTGCCTCAGAGGCTCCTTAACGTCCAGTGTTATCGACTTCTAGCAGAAAAAACAACATTGAACCATCAGAATAAAACTTTCAACTTCGAGCAGAAATTGGGGTATCAAACTATAGATATATATCTCCTAAATCACATTATACCACTAAATTTCTGAAGATACAACATTTAAGAGCTCTGCCCCCCTCCCAAATAAAAAGTATTCTCAAAACACAACATTGGGTAATGTTAAACTAATACACCCGAGTGGGGTATCAAATTAAATGTATTCTTCTCTTACTTACTAATATACCATCAGATTTTAGACAAAAATATGTTTATGGGCTTCACTGCCCCAAAAACAAAAATTCATGGTCATACTGCTTAAGAATCCTGGCGAGGCCGTAAGCCGATGTTCCTCACGAGGCAAAAAGCAGAGATCCACAAATGGGACTCTATCAGAGTGTCTTGGTGAGGCCGCAGGCCGAACATTCCCCCGCGAGGCCGAGTTCCACAAAGAAGCCTGTTGCAGAGCGTCTTGGCGAGGCCGTAGGCCGATCTCCCCTCAAGGCCGCAGGCCGTGTTCCAAAAAGGGGCTAAAGGTAAACGTGGAAGTCCTCCGAAAAGAAATTGTATTAATAATCTACAAGGAAGAGCAACAAGAAACGATCCTCTGGGAGATATGGATGCTACCTCTTCAGTTTGTAAAATTCAACTGAGCGAAGCTCGGTCTCTCGTTACTATTTATTAAAATTAGTAACAAGGCCACTTTTCACCTTGTGGTAAACTGGAAATGTCCTGAGGTATACAAATATATTAAAGTTGTGTGATGATTGTTACTTCTTTGCCGATAATATTTTGTAAGGCTTCTTCGTCAGAAGGCGTCAAAAGAAATTTGTATTGCTACGATATTTCTAAACTTTCTACAATGAGATAAAATTTACAATCAGGAAAGAGATGAAAATATCCAAAATATATATGCCTTGTACTATATGGGTTATGAATATGTATAGTGAAAGTGCTTCATTTAAATTTTCTGCATAATGAAGTTACGCGAGTAGAAGAGCCGTAGTGTAAGCAATTGAAGAGAAAACACTCATCGATTGAATATTGAATGAATTATTCAACTATAAATACGAAACGTTTTAAAAATTAGACTAGAATTTTTTGAGGAAAAATATCACTCCGATAAGAATTTGAGTGCGACCTGAGTATAAACATTATATTGATACTGTATTTACAAAGTAATAATTATTTTATGAAACATCTTTAAAGACAATATTAGCTGGTCGTCAGCTTTTTGCTAAAATCTAAACCTTTACACTCTTAAACGTTTTTCCTCATGATAAGGCAACTTACAAAAACAAAACTGTCCGTGGCTAAAAACAGGCTCAGGCAAACAGATAACTACTCGTGGCCTTGCGCCTTACTGATGGTAATACAAAACGCTAATCTAACAGGCAATGTTACAGTGGTATCGGTTGGTGACAAATATATGTGGGGTATTAGTACCCGTTGTCCAATATTTGCACTAGTTATAACTTCTAAATATAAAATATTCATGTGCATGTTCCCTGTGAATTCTAAAGATATATTCAGGACAATCCTCAACAACACCATTAAGTTCTGCCATCTTCCCACTAGTGATCAGTAAGTGTACTAATACTCTGTCCATAACATTTGTCACCAATAATAAAATCTTTATTTACACGCCAATAATTGTTGCTGACGTCAACAACAACTTAGCGTATTTCAGTTTGTCTATCCTCAGCACCATAGAGACAATGAGAAATTGCTCGCAATCAACAGTTACCATCACCAATAATATAGGGATCACTTCAAAATTATCAGCTTTGGAAGCACCACACGTCCAGAGGCCCCCTCCCCCCCAAGGAAAATAGTAAAAATATTAAATGCTTCTTTGCAAATCCAACGAGCCCTAGTATGTTAAAATTCTATCATTTTAACATGCATTTTATCAATGTAAGCTATGCTGCGCTTCAGCCAGGACACTGATCACTACAGCCATAACTGGAACTTGTTGCTTGGATTAGGTTATTTTACGTTTGTCTAGGTTGTAACGAAACATAACCTCAACTTTATAAACTATTCAGTCTACATAATTAATGATATCTATCTACTTAATTGCTGTTTAGTCGTACAGATTTAAATATTGTATAAAATCGAAAAATTATGTAAAAAATAATAAATTCATATTTATTTTCAAAATATCAGAATTGAACTATAGTTTATCTGAAATATGTCAACAAAAAATACTAATAAAATTAGGATTTTAACCAATTATAGCATATGTAGTCATAAAAAAAGAAAATAACAGCTGACATAATAAATTATACCATTAATTTCTGTACTGACCCTCCCACCCACCCATACACGTACAGTGGTACTGACCCACCCGCCCACCCATACACGTACAGGGGTAGTGACCCACCCGCCCACCCATACACGTACAGTGGTACTGACCCACCCGCCCACCCATACACGTACAGGGGATATTTAGTTGTATGTGTATGGGTGGGCGGTTGGGTCAACACCATTGTATGTGTATGTGTGGGTGGGTGGGTCAACACCATTGTACGTGTATGGGTGGGAAGGTGGGTACTACTGCCTATCATACTGAAGATATCATACTGCCTATCCTTCCATTTTAACACTGCTGATGAGATATTATGTCCTTTAACATATGCTGAAATTTGATGCATCATTTCTGAATACTATTATTATTCAGGGCTAATCTAATATTAATACCACCGTACGTGTATTGGTGGGCGGGTGAGTTAGTACCACCGTACGTGAATGGGTGGGCGGGTGGGTTAGTACCACCGTACGTGAATAGGAGGGTTAGGTTAGGTTGTAAAAATGTGTTACATTTTTACAAAGTTACTTCAAGATAACTAATACTTATACACAAAAAGGGCCAATATTCAAGATATTCCGATATTTTGAAAATAATTGTAAAATTATTATTTTTTACATAATTTGTTAATCTTATACAATATTTAAATCGTACAGACAGCAATTCGGATATCTATAATTATGTAGACTGAATAGTTTATGAAGTTGAGAGTACGTTTCGTTACAATCTAGACAAACGTAAATTCAACCAAACCTAAAGCCCTGATTTTTAAGAACCACGATGCGTCAAGCGTGATCCGTGATCCGCCAATGGGTAAATTGCGCAACAGTCGACTACATACATAGATAGGTATGGGGAATACCTAGCGTAATTCACGGAAGGACAATTCCCGCTCTTTTTGGCTGCATGAACGGAACGCAGTGACGCAGGGGGGAAATAAAGTTGATGTATTTTAAAAATGAAATATATGATAAGTTGTTTGCTTTATTTTGGTAAAACAAATTATTATATGATTTTATTGTCTTTTGTTTGATTATTCATAGAATAACTTTTTAGTATTTCTTAAAAATGAAAAACTACTTGTGTATATAGGCTACCTATTTTATAAAATTTTCACAAAATTTGCTTGGTACAGAAAATGAATTTCAACAATTTACATTATTGTAAAAAATGTATTTGACAAGTTGATTCTAAAATTGTATAGTACCGGTGTGTTAAAACTTTGTTTGACAATTTTAATAGTGTTGAGAAAAACCTTTAACTATAAATGCATTTTTCTACCCAAGTAACTTTATGTTATTAATAGAAATTTTTGTATTCATAATGGATTTTTGTTGGTCAAATATAATTACTATAAAAAAAAATACTAATTCGACCCTTAAAACTTGAAAAAGAAGTGGCCAAGAATCAATACTGTATTTATAACAGCATTCAAATCTAAATATGTTTATTTGTAGTAGACAACATTAAATTGCATTACACACGTCAATTTAAAACTAAACTAAAACTAATGCTCCATGTGTTAATCATGAGAGAAAGATTGTCAAATTACCAAATATACATCTTCTTTACAACACATAACAACCCGTTCCAGCAAAAATATATGCAAAACATAACTCTTAAAATATTGTTAAGAGGTTAAAACTAATAAAACTATAATTACAAGTCAAGACATTCGGAAATCCAATAACAAGCTCCATCCAAAAGATACTTGTGTTGTAGTTTTGAATTTTTTATTGCAAACTTCTTGTTTAATTGTATCCGGAAGTTTGTAAAATAATTTACATCTATGATTTTAATCTATGAGAGTTGCTGGCCAGTCTGTGTTGGCTTCTTTGTCTCGTGTTATAGCTATGAATATTATCGCCAGTTATTATTGTTGTGGATTTAAATTTATAAAATAATAATAATTCATAAATGTATATCATTGCTAATGTTAAAATTTTAAATGATTTAAAGTACTCTCTGCAAGATGTTCTTTTGTTCAGCCCAGCCATGAACGAACCGCTCTTTTTTGTAGACGGAACACGCGTTGGAAATTTACATGAGAGGTGGCGCCCCATAATACAATTCCGTAACTATATATATCAATCTAGTTATAAATATACTTTGATTAGCTGAAAATCGCCTCAATAAAAATAACTGTGATGATATTTTGGAGCAGAGGGCAATAATGTGTGCAGTCCATGAGATACTGCTATCAATTTTTATTCCTAAGTATTTTACCTCAGAGCTAAAAGGAAGTTCATAGTTGTTCATTAATGTAACTGGATTTGATTCAAAGCTATGTTTCTTAGAAAGTCTTAAACAGCAAGTTTTTGTCGGATTTACCTGTAAATTTGTACTCTTAAGATATTGATGTTTGTTAGCTGTAAGAAACTGTCAATTTCAAGAATGTTCCAAGATTTATTTTTAAAGAGATCATCTGCATACATGGTGATTCGTAAATTATTTAACATGTTGTAAATATCATTCATGTAAAGGATAAAGAGGATTGGCCCAAGAACAGAACCTTGGGAATTCCAAATTTTACTACTAAATTCTCTGACTGTACTTTATCATTAATTTTTACTCTTTGGATTCTAAATTTTAATTACGATTGATCCAGTCAAAAGATACTTCCCTAACTCCAGTCTGGTACAGCTGATTAAAAAGTATGCTATGGTCTAAGCAATCAAAAGCTTTCTGTAAATCTAGAAATACTCCTACAGTTTTATATTTATCATCTAGTGCAGTGGATGAAATCAACCATTGCATCAGTTATGTTTTTACCTTTTACAAACCCAAATTGGTCTTTACTTAAGATGTCATATTTGATCAAAACCCTATTTAATCTATTTACAAAGACATGTTCTTAAACTTTTGAAATTGTTGAAATATTTGCAATTGGGCGCCGTAATTCAGCAGCCCCATCCTTAAAGATTGGACGAATTTCTGCTTGTTTCAATTCTTTTGGAAATACGCCTTGTAACAAAGACGCGTTTATGACGTCTGCAAGAGGTTCACAAATGTAGTTGGCGCAATGTCGAATTGTTTTATGACTTATACCATCATAACCGGTCAAATTTGAATTTTTTAATTTCAATATTATTTTATGCATCTCATTAATGTTTGCAAAATATTGGTTAAACTCTTCAGGGCTACTAGTAGGCATGTCCGCTGGTAGCGGAACCGGTTTCTTTTTTCTTTCAGTGTCAGTTAATTTCCACTCATCCCGTGATAAGTTATCAGAAGTTATTAGTTGCTTACTAAGATGTAAGGCTTTTGCAGCTTTTATTATCTTCCGGTAAGTCTGTTTATATGTTTTGTAATAATGTTGAAAATGTATTGATTTATTAGTTTTTCTTTGAAAATCGAGTTCCTTCTTAGTTCTTGAGGATACAACAATGTGCCTTTAGTTAACCAGGACCTTTTTGTACTATTTATCTTTTGTTTTTTCTTTCTTAAAGGGCAAGTTATAGACAAATTATACTTTAAAATATGTAAGAAATGTTCCAGTTTCTTTTTTCATCACTAAAGGGTTCCAGTTTTCTTTAGATAACATAACATTTAAGGCGTTTAAGTTTTCCTGACAAGTATCATGAAAAGTTTTGGGCGGGGCTGAGTTTTTCTCAAGTCTACTTTGTGTCATTGAGTTTTTAAATTACAGTGGAACTCCAATTATCCAAACTCCAACTATCCGAATTGCCGATTATCCGAATCGTTTCAGACTGGCTTAAAATAAATCATACAACCTTCAGTTTTTTAATCTTGTTCCAAACAAACAAAAAAAAACTAAGCATACACAACAAAGAGTAGTATTTTTAATCCTTAAAATATACAAATTATACATGTATGTATCACAATAAATAGCACATAGTATGCATCAATAAATACTGTACACCGTCTTAAAAGAACAAATCCAAATTCTGCCAGGAAACTGTATTGTCTATTCTCGCTATTGTCCTTTCATCTGTCAAGCGATACGCGACCTGGCTGCCTAAAAATAACAAAGCATATTTAACTAAGATGTTTGGCAGGCAATAACATTCGTTTACAGAATGGTACGTAAATACACACTATAATATAATGTATTATAGAGTAAAATTGTAATTAATTATGTAATAAATGCCCTCTCACATTTCAAATATTTTTTTATCACATTTCAACATAAATACATCTATTTACATACAGTAGTTAAATAAAATGGACCAGTTTAGGACAAAAATCCGATTATCCGAATATTTGATTATCCGAATAGAGTCTAGTCCCAATTGATTCGGATAATTGGAGTTCTACGTATAGAGTTATTAGTTGGGCATAATGGTCAGACAGGCCTGTGCCTAACACTTGTACTTGTATTCTCTCGCGCTCCACATTTGATAATACCAGATCTATTAGAGTGGATAAAGATATTGTTACTCGAGTTGGAGAGTCTACATATTGTTTTAAATTAAACTCGACCATTAAATATTTAAGTCGACATAATTCATTATTTTCTTTGAGCCAGTTAAAATTTAAGTCACCAAATATTAAACATTTCTTATCTTTAAGTAACCTTTTTGACAATAAATCATATAAAGTATAATAATATGAATTTACATTATAATGGTGTGGTGGCCGATATATGCCGATTATTGTTAGCTTTAATTTTTCATGTAGGACTATTTCAAGACCTGCTGTTTCAAAGAACATCTCCTTAGCAAAATTATTCATATTTATAATGTTTACAAGCACGTTATATTTCTTTAATATTACCAGCCCACCGCTACCTTTATGCTTTGATCTTGAGAAATCGCTTATTACCTCATATTTCCCAAAGTTAATGTCATACAATTCTTCTTAATTCAAACCATGCTCGCTCAGTACTACAACATGTGGAATTTCTAACTGAAGTAATATATTTAAATGGTAAATTTTTTCCCTAAGGTATTGAATGTTAAGGTGAAACATCTTTAATTCTCCAGAAAAGCAATTTCTTTTAATTTCGTTATTTAGAATAAAATAATTTTCTCTTGTATCTATGCATATCTAGCAGTTTAACAGTGATGAATTTATTTTCTCAACAATTAATCTACTTAAGCATTTCCCCCCCCCCCCTATAATTTAGATGCAGGCCTTTAGTTGTGTAATGTTGTACCAAGATGTTTGAGAGAGATATTACTTTAATGTGCTCATATTTCAAAGCTTCAATGCTAACCTAATGGGTACCTAAGTGGAACTGTACACAATATTACGTTGGTATTTTGAGTTTTATAAGCCAATTCTTTAACCAATGGTTTTACATCATAATCTTTTTTGTCGTGAGCATTGTTGGTACCCCCTACAACTATGAGATGAGCATTGCTTTTGAGCCTCGAGATCTCTTGGTCCAGGCCACCTGCTACATTTTCCAGAGTTGCATTTGGCTTCACTACACTTAGCACTTCAAACTTATCGCCCAACCTGGCCTGCAGCAAGTGGCGTAGACCTCGACCATGACTATCAGACAACAACGTAATTTTTTTTGTAATTTTTCTGTTGATTGACTTAGTAGTTTATATTTTGTTATATAATCGTAAATTTGACTTATTGAGAATTTTTGTAGAAAGCAATGATCACCCTGTACAGACAAGTTATTTTGTATCCTATGGCATTATTTGAATGAAGTGTAGCAAATAAGTTCCACACTCGACACTCCTGCCTGCAGCAACGGATCTGCACCACATTGATGGGGTTTCTCCATTGAGTCGGGCTGCCAGTCGCTCAGCATGTTTAGAGTTCATGGGCTCCAGACTGTCCAGATGGAAGTATGTGTCAGTTTCTCAAGTGTATAAAAGCAGTGACCAGTGTGCACCTCCCTCTCTGTTGTCATCGCTGCGGTCATTTACTGGCGCCATGATGAAGTCGAAGGTGTCAGCTGCTCGGTCCTTTAGCAGTTTATTAATGTCCTCTGTTGAATCACTGTTCATCAAGAAGTAACTTACTGTGGGTTCCAAGACCAGAGTATTAGTAGGAATTAATAATTTTTCTATTTACAAGTTTATGTCCTCGTCTGGAAGTGTATACCATTTTTTGATATTCCAGCGGTTTTTCTTTATCTTAGATTTTAATTGTTTCAAAAATTCAGTACGAAAGAGTCCATGTCTGATTACCCTTTTTGCTTGCTGATCCCTGGAGACAATTACGACCTTGGCCCCTGTGATTTTATGAAATTGATTGATCTTGAGTGCGAAATGGTCCAACTCAATAAGATCCCGAACGCATCCCAAGGGGAAACAGACTAGTGTTTTGAAACCTCCATTCTTGAAGTCTTCTATAAGGTCGTCGAAGGCTAGATCATATTTGCAAGCAGATGGTTTTCCGTTGAAGGGTGCCTTTGTGATTAGGCTGTATACTGCCGCCTCACCACATGTACTCTTCTGATACGCCAGTGATAGTCCATTACTTGAGGCTTCCCAAACCGCGCTTTGAAGGCTACTGCAACACTCGTTGACATGTGCCTTGGATGGCTGAAATCTGCTGAGATTGTATGAGCGAAGGCTATTTCAGAACTGGACTTCCATTCATCGATAACATCTCCCATGTCGGCTTCAAGGATATGGATGCTCTCCAGCGTGCTCAATGCAAAAGTTTCTGTTTGTGATGAAGCGTTCTTTAGAGGGGATGTTTTATCTTGCACTTTTAATTGATAAGTTGATTATTTTGCTGTATTCCGTTGCATTTTAGGGACGCATTTATTGATTAGTTCAAATGTTTTATGGTTTCATCTAATTGCATTTTGTCTTTTTCTAGCGATATCAGTTTGTCTGTCAATGCATTATTAGTATATACCAGCTCTGCGACTCGTTGCCTTAAGTATGAGTTTTCATCTTCAGTATTGATAAATGTTGGTGGTTCAGGAAATAAAGTGACATATGGAGATATGAGTTCCGTCAGCGAAGGAGTGTGGTTTTCAGGAGGTATTAATTCCGTATCACTTGATTCAGTTTCAGAACCAGATTGCGTGTAATCTGACATGGTTTGTGACGTATTTTGATGTGATTTTTTGGAAGTAGAACGCGTGTTGGGTGAAATTGGAGTGGTATGAATCGTTGGTGCTATTTCCTCGCAGACTGTTGCAATAGATTTTGCTCTTGTAGATGGAGACATACTCGATGACTCCACAGATGTAGGTGTGAAAACCTGATTGTGAGTGCTACTTTAGTTTAATGGGAGTTGATGTAGATGGAGTAGGTGGTCTCATTGTTGCAGGGTGTGGGCCATTTTGTGCCTCGTCAGCTTGATAAATAGAAGTTTTTATCCTAGTATTTTTTATCGAGGCCTTGCATGTTTTACCCAAGCATCGCCACACTATATCACCACTTTTTACAGAATAGCATTCGCGGTATTTGCTATTATTGAATAGAATCCTATCCTTGCCGTTTTTAATCACTTCCAGTGTGAATGACATTTTTGATGTTTAAATATTGAGCTTAGGATGATTTAAGTCAATCAAATAGATATTGAGTATTAATAACAGAAACAATAAAAATGTGGTCTTCCAAATAATAATTATAATTGAGAAAACTAAATAAACAGCAGTTCAGAACAGTAAAACAATTATTTAGTTGTGATTGTAAAATATTATATGTCAAATATTCAGTAAAAAGTAAGTGGCCCCAGCAAGGACCGATATGCCTTTTCGACCTGGCACGGGCCAGAAAGATGGCGCTCCAACCAGTTGAGCTACTATCAGTCGCAGCAGTCAGAAGTTGATCAAACAGCGTGCCATGATGTATTGGCCAATCTAACCTTGTTAGTCCCTTGGTTAGGTTTTTTTACGTATTTACTCACGTAACTAACGATGAAACGCGAAACTGACCGCATCCGTTTACGCACAACACATCATAGAACATTACTGTATACAGTCCATACGACAAACATTTGTCATTTATCCATAATATTAATAAAAATTAACTAGCCGTAAGGTCTTGCTGTAACACGGCAGGTCTATCCCCACCACCACCTCTGTCTATTCTTCCTCTGTCTTCAAAAATAATAACCCTCTTTCTTAATTGGACATTTAGTAGCTGATAAATAATGCCTCTCCTCCTAATAACAATGCAATAGCAATATCTACACCCATCTTCACTACTGCAACTGAAGATACTTAGACTGTCACTGTATTCTGTACCGAAATAGGGCTGAAATCGCGCAGTCTTTAAGAAGCATACGTTAATGTGGCTGCGACAATTCCGCATTGGCGTTCCACGCTTCCGTGATTCTTAAAGATGGCAAAGTACAAGTTACAAAGCACAAGTTCCAACAATGGCTGTAGTGATCAGTGTCCTGGCTGAGGCGCACAGCATAACTTACATTGATAAAATGCACGTTGCTCAGTTATGTATGATAGAATTTTAACAAACTAGGGCTCGTTGGATTTTTAATGAAGCATTCAATACTTTGACTATATTCTACATTTTCGGACAAATCGCAATATTTAAAGTAATTGTCAGGTAAAGTTTTAAAATGGCTGCCATTTTATTAAATTTATTCATATTTTTAAATTTCTGTGACCTATTAAAAGTACAAAATATTATATTTTATGCCAAGTTTCAGCCCTGTAAATTTAGTGGTTCTTGAGCCACACAATTATCTTTAAAATACACAAACAGACAGATAGATGGATAAAAAGAAATCATTTTAGGACCTATTTTGACCCAAGGAACCATATCCTTAAGTTTGGGAACGTATTTTAGAAATACCCTGAATATTTGGCTTATAATGTCCGCACACGACTATCCTGAGATTCAACGAATTTGGATGATCAAAAGCCCAAATAAAAGAGCTTGATCAACTGAGTGATTTTAAACCAAAATTAATTACCTACCTCAATAATTATAACCTGAGGTATAGAGTGGGGAAAACCCCATTATAAAATCATAAATTAAGTCGCGTTTGAGTACAACTTGAGCAAGGTCAGACTTAAGTGAAATACAATGCCCGATGCCTTAGCTGCACACTAACATACCCAACATTTCATGAAAACAACAACAAATTGAAGAGAATAGGCCGGACGAACTACGAATGAGTGTTGCCAATTCTTTTAATATATAGATTGTAACATATAATTAAAAACGCACAAATTTATTTAGAGTTTTTCTAGACAAACACGTTAGTCCTCAACACCCTATTACATTATTAGTAGCTCGTGAAAAAGATCTTATTTAGGCTTTTCTTACTTAAGTGTTGAAAGATTTTTAAAGTTCAACAAGTTAATTCACTTTAATATTTTATGGGGTTTTCTCATTCCAATAATAAGAGTTTTATATATAATTGTTTTATACTAAGCCAGAGTCTACAGTATAACTAAAATATAATTATTCAGTTTATTTTGAAAATGTTGATATCTAAATTGTGGTAATTTATAGAAACGTTATTATGAAATGGAGGGCTACTCACGTTGATATAACAACTAGTTAGAAATTCCTTAGGCGTTAATATCAGAATAAATATTATCATATACCTTTACAATTTCATAAAAAAATTACAAATAATACAAATGCACAAATCTATTTGTGACTAAAATAACATTAAGTTATAAAGTAAATAGTAATATCATTTAGGCAATCCTGAGGTAAAATACGTAAATTAGGCAACTATATTTTAAACTAAGCCTAAAATAATTTCATTCACTCTAGGATGGTTCCTACATCCTGGAACTCCACCACTACCCATCCACTCTACCAAGGCATTTATATTGTTTGAAGACCTAGGTACTCATAAGGACACAAGAAGGATATTCTAAATATATTTTACTACTATTGAAATATAACTAAAATTAGTTGGTGATTTAGTCCGTAAATCGTGCATCTAAGATAATTTATTTAATAAAATAAATTTAAACAAATGTAAATTAAGGTGTGATATTGTTCCAGAAAATAATTATATGTTATAATGCAATAACACGTCGGTTTTAATTTTGTAAATACAATAGTAATACACTAAATATGTTTGTATATTTTTTTCTACGTTATGATCATAGTTGGAATCAAACCTAGACAAGCCACTACTTAGGCTGCTGGTCCCCTGCCTAATAGCCCAGTGGCTACATCATCCAAAGAAAGGTTGTACAATTATAGCATTGTATAGGCAAGCATTATTGCAATCTTATTTAGTTGTGTGGTTTTAGAGTTAATGTTGTTTTTGTTTATTAAGGCTTGCCTGTAAAAATGAGAATTAGCTCTTTTTTTTAAAGTAATTTTATTTTTCCTGAAGTTCGAAGTCTTATTTTCACCCCTCCTGTGTGATAACTGTATATATAACAGGTATCACACAACGTTTTATATATAACGGGTATATATAAATCGTTCATTTTTTTAAAATTATAATTTATTAAATACTTTAAAATATGAAAATTAATTTTATTTAAATCACTGCCTTAACAATATTCAATAATTACAACCATTCTACATGGAGGAAAAGTGTTATCATGTATCCCCTGGCGGCGCGGCGTTCAGACGTACAAGTGGTCCGTTGGACTGGAAGTCTCGGCTGATGGCGTCAGCGAGCACAGGAAATGGCGTTCTTTGTACATAGTAGAGAATGGGTTTATATTAATTGTCTTCCTATTTAAATCAATGCATGTTCATGAACTACCAATAAAATAGTCAAGACATTTCATTGTGCTAATTAAATTTCTAATAAGTGTCGAACTATGCTAGGGATATTTCCGAATACGGTCATATAACAGTCTCTGATTATTTGCGATAGCATAACATTTTTATATATTCAAAAACTAATTTTTTAAGCATGAAGATTATAAAATATTTGTTTAATTTCTTATTTTGAACTAATAAAGTAATATTGGTGAAAATCAAACTGATGGAAAATATATGAGGTTCGATTAGAAACCTAAAAGCTAAACTCATTATACTTAAAAAATAAAAACTAATAAAAAACTCAATAGTATGGTAACGAATAAATCAAATATGGGGAAAAATGATAACTATTCAGTAAAAAAAGTCAGATAGTTTTATGTACAAAATGACAAATTTTAAATACAAACAATACAAATACAGTATACTCATGTAAGTTTGTAAAAGTAGCATACGAGATTATAAATTATTGATTGAAATACATATTTACAAAAATATACAGTTAAGTTAAAAAGTTTGATAAACAAAATTCCAAATGTAAACATTTAAGAGATAAAAATTACAAAAATTCATAAGTCAGTCGGAATATTTAATATACAAAATATAAATAATGAAGTAAAAACTAACAAAAATATACAATTTAGCTAAAAGGTTTAATACAAAAAATTCCGAATGTATAAATTCAAGGGATAAAAATTACAAAAATACATAATTCATCAGAAAATTTAATAAAATAACTATAAAATATTAAGTCAAGTTAAAAGATACTACTATATTTAAAACGAACTTTAGCAAAAAAAAAGTGCAATGTCTACTTGACCTTTTTAAAGTTGATCAATTTTCTTTTCAAAAAATTTTTGAAATATTACAGTTTTTCTTTCTTCGAGGTGACTCGAGATTTTGTATACAATTAATGCCGTTGTACGTGTGTAGCTGAGGCCCTTGATGGATTCAACGAAAATAAAAAAAGTTCAGATGTGGAGACTAACACAATTTCTTGAACTTACTGTTAAAGATTTCATGTGAGTTCGTGGTTCTTCACAAATCTCAAGAATCTAGAGCCCAAATGTATGGAGCGAAATTGGCGACACTTTCACTGACGTATGAGTCTATTAAATAGTCACTAAACTTCACTAGTTTTTCGCTCATTGACTGAATGCTCATTAAATGGCAAAACGCATCCCCCACGTGATCTGGTCTTAAATGGGTCAGCCCGAAACTCAGCCAAATCCACTTTCCCTCTTATGAATTTAAATCTTTATATGTTATTGCTAATCCAATGTTCGAATTGATCTCCACCTGAGAACAGATTCATTGTTTCTTGTTAGTAGACTGTCACAGTTACTATGCAGCTCATAGATACGTTGCCGAGGGTCTCTCACTAATGTCATCTAGGACTTTATAGATACGTTGCCGAGGGTCTCTCACTAATGTCATCTAGGACTTTATAGATACGTTGCCGAGGGTCTCTTACTAATGTCATCTTGGACTTTATAGATACGTTGCCGAGGGTCTCTCACTAATGTCATCTAGGACTTTATAGATACGTTGCCGAGGGTCTCTCACTAATGTCATCTAGGACTTTATAGATACGTTGCCGAGGGTCTCTCACTAATGTCATCTAGGACTTTATAGATACGTTGCCGAGGGTCTCTCACTAATGTCATCTTGGACTTCATAGATACGTTGCCGAGGGTCTCTCACTAATGTCATCTAGGACTTTATAGATACGTTGCCGAGGGTCTCTCACTAATGTCATCTAGGACTTTATAGATACGTTGCCGAGGGTCTCTCACTAATGTCATCTAGGACTTTATAGATACGTTGCCGAGGGTCTCTCACTAATGTCATCTTGGACTTTATAGATACGTTGCCGAGGGTCTTTCACTAATGTCATCTAGGACTTTATAGATACGTTGCCGAGGGTCTCTCACTAATGTCATCTAGGACTTTATAGATACGTTGCCGAGGGTCTCTCACTAATGTCATCTTGGACTTTATAGATACGTTGCCGAGGGTCTCTCACTAATGTCATCTTGGACTTTATAGATACGTTGCCGAGGGTCTCTCACTAATGTCATCTAGGACTTTATAGATACGTTGCCGAGGGTCTCTCACTAATGTCATCTTGGACTTTATAGATACGTTGCCGAGGGTCTCTCACTAATGTCATCTTGGACTTTATAGATACGTTGCCGAGGGTCTCTCACTAATGTCATCTTGGACTTTATAGATACGTTGCCGAGGGTCTCTCACTAATGTCATCTAGGACTTTATAGATACGTTGCCGAGGGTCTCTCACTAATGTCATCTTGGACTTTATAGATACGTTGCCGAGGGTCTCTCACTAATGTCATCTAGGACTTTATAGATACGTTGCCGAGGGTCTCTCACTAATGTCATCTTGGACTTTATAGATACGTTGCCGAGGGTCTCTCACTAATGTCATCTTGGACTTTATAGATACGTTGCCGAGGGTCTCTCACTAATGTCATCTAGGACTTTATAGATACGTTGCCGAGGGTCTCTCACTAATGTCATCTTGGACTTTATAGATACGTTGCCGAGGGTCTCTCACTAATGTCATCTTGGACTTTATAGATACGTTGCCGAGGGTCTCTCACTAATGTCATCTAGGACTTTATAGATACGTTGCCGAGGGTCTCTCACTAATGTCATCTTGGACTTTATAGATACGTTGCCGAGGGTCTCTCACTAATGTCATCTTGGACTTTATAGATACGTTGCCGAGGGTCTCTCACTAATGTCATCTTGGACTTTATAGATACGTTGCCGAGGGTCTCTCACTAATGTCATCTTGGACTTTATAGATACGTTGCCGAGGGTCTCTCACTAATGTCATCTAGGACTTTATAGATACGTTGCCGAGGGTCTCTCACTAATGTCATCTTGGACTTTATAGATACGTTGCCGAGGGTCTCTCACTAATGTCATCTAGGACTTTATAGATACGTTGCCGAGGGTCTCTCACTAATGTCATCTAGGACTTTATAGATACGTTGCCGAGGGTCTCTCACTAATGTCATCTTGGACTTTATAGATACGTTGCCGAGGGTCTCTCACTAATGTCATCTTGGACTTTATAGATACGTTGCCGAGGGTCTCTCACTAATGTCATCTAGGACTTTATAGATACGTTGCCGAGGGTCTCTCACTAATGTCATCTTGGACTTTATAGATACGTTGCCGAGGGTCTCTCACTAATGTCATCTTGGACTTTATAGATACGTTGCCGAGGGTCTCTCACTAATGTCATCTAGGACTTTATAGATACGTTGCCGAGGGTCTCTCACTAATGTCATCTTGGACTTCATAGATACGTTGCCGAGGGTCTCTCACTAATGTCATCTTGGACTTCATAGATACGATGCCGAGGGTCTCTCACTAATGTCATCTTGGACTTTATAGATACGTTGCCGAGGGTCTCTCACTAATGTCATCTTGGACTTTATAGATACGTTGCCGAGGGTCTCTCACTAATGTCATCTTGGACTTCATAGATACGTTGCCGAGGGTCTCTCACTAATGTCATCTAGGACTTTATAGATACGTTGCCGAGGGTCTCTCACTAATGTCATCTAGGACTTTATAGATACGTTGCCGAGGGTCTCTCACTAATGTCATCTTGGACTTTATAGATACGTTGCCGAGGGTCTCTCACTAATGTCATCTTGGACTTTATAGATACGTTGCCGAGGGTCTCTCACTAATGTCATCTTGGACTTTATAGATACGTTGCCGAGGGTCTCTCACTAATGTCATCTAGGACTTTATAGATACGTTGCCGAGGGTCTCTCACTAATGTCATCTTGGACTTTATAGCTACGTTGCCGAGGGTCTCTCACTAATGTCATCTTGGACTTTATAGATACGTTGCCGAGGGTCTCTCACTAATGTCATCTTGGACTTTATAGATACGTTGCCGAGGGTCTCTCACTAATGTCATCTTGGACTTCATAGATACATTGCCGAGGGTCTCTCACTAATGTCATCTTGGACTTCATAGATACGTTGCCGAGGGTCTCTCACTAATGTCATCTAGGACTTCATAGATACGTTGCCGAGGGTCTCTCACTAATGTCATCTAGGACTTCATAGATACGTTGCCGAAGGTCTCTCACTAATGTCATCTAGGACTTCATAGATACGTTGCCGAGGGTCTCTCACTAATGTCATCTAGGACTTCATAGATACGTTGCCGAGGGTCTCTCACTAATGTCATCTTGGACTTTATAGATACGTTGCCGAGGGTCTCTCACTAATGTCATCTTGGACTTTATAGATACGTTGCCGAGGGTCTCTCACTAATGTCATCTAGGACTTTATAGATACGTTGCCGAGGGTCTCTCACTAATGTCATCTAGGACTTTATAGATACGTTGCCGAGGGTCTCTCACTAATGTCATCTAGGACTTTATAGATACGTTGCCGAGGGTCTCTCACTAATGTCATCTAGGACTTTATAGATACGTTGCCGAGGGTCTCTCACTAATGTCATCTAGGACTTTATAGATACGTTGCCGAGGGTCTCTCACTAATGTCATCTAGGACTTTATAGATACGTTGCCGAGGGTCTCTCACTAATGTCATCTAGGACTTTATAGATACGTTGCCGAGGGTCTCTCACTAATGTCATCTAGGACTTTATAGATACGTTGCCGAGGGTCTCTCACTAATGTCATCTTGGACTTTATAGATACGTTGCCGAGGGTCTCTCACTAATGTCATCTAGGACTTTATAGATACGTTGCCGAGGGTCTCTCACTAATGTCATCTAGGACTTTATAGATACGTTGCCGAGGGTCTCTCACTAATGTCATCTAGGACTTTATAGATACGTTGCCGAGGGTCTCTCACTAATGTCATCTAGGACTTTATAGATACGTTGCCGAGGGTCTCTCACTAATGTCATCTAGGACTTTATAGATACGTTGCCGAGGGTCTCTCACTAATGTCATCTAGGACTTTATAGATACGTTGCCGAGGGTCTCTCACTAATGTCATCTAGGACTTTATAGATACGTTGCCGAGGGTCTCTCACTAATGTCATCTAGGACTTTATAGATACGTTGCCGAGGGTCTCTCACTAATGTCATCTAGGACTTTATAGATACGTTGCCGAGGGTCTCTCACTAATGTCATCTAGGACTTTATAGATACGTTGCCGAGGGTCTCTCACTAATGTCATCTAGGACTTTAAAGATACGTTGCCGAGGGTCTCTCACTAATGTCATCTAGGACTTTATAGATACGTTGCCGAGGGTCTCTCACTAATGTCATCTAGGACTTTATAGATACGCTGCCGAGGGTCTCTCACTAATGTCATCTAGGACTTTATAGATACGTTGCCGAGGGTCTCTCACTAATGTCATCTAGGACTTTATAGATACGTTGCCGAGGGTCTCTCACTAATGTCATCTAGGACTTTATAGATACGTTGCCGAGGGTCTCTCACTAATGTCATCTAGGACTTTATAGATACGTTGCCGAGGGTCTCTCACTAATGTCATCTTGGACTTTATAGATACGTTGCCGAGGGTCTCTCACTAATGTCATCTAGGACTTTATAGATACGTTGCCGAGGGTCTCTCACTAATGTCATCTAGGACTTTATAGATACGTTGCCGAGGGTCTCTCACTAATGTCATCTAGGACTTTATAGCATACGTTGCCGAGGGTCTCTCACTAATGTCATCTAGGACTTTATAGATACGTTGCCGAGGGTCTCTCACTAATGTCATCTAGGACTTTATAGATACGTTGCCGAGGGTCTCTCACTAATGTCATCTAGGACTTTATAGATACGTTGCCGAGGGTCTCTCACTAATGTCATCTAGGACTTTATAGATACGTTGCCGAGGGTCTCTCACTAATGTCATCTAGGACTTTATAGATACGTTGCCGAGGGTCTCTCACTAATGTCATCTTGGACTTTATAGATACGTTGCCGAGGGTCTCTCACTAATGTCATCTTGGACTTTATAGATACGTTGCCGAGGGTCTCTCACTAATGTCATCTTGGACTTTATAGATACGTTGCCGAGGGTCTCTCACTAATGTCATCTTTGGACTTTATAGATACGTTGCCGAGGGTCTCTCACTAATGTCATCTTGGACTTCATAGATACGTTGCCGAGGGTCTCTCACTAATGTCATCTTGGACTTCATAGATACGTTGCCGAGGGTCCTCTCACTAATGTCATCTAGGACTTCATAGATACGTTGCCGAGGGTCTCTCACTAATGTCATCTAGGACTTTCATAGATACGTTGCCGAGGGTCTCTCACTAATGTCATCTAGGACTTTATAGATACGTTGCCGAGGGTCCTCTCACTAATGTCATCTTGGACTTTATAGATACGTTGCCGAGGGTCTCTCACTAATGTCATCTTGGACTTTATAGATACGTTGCCGAGGGTCTCTCACTAATGTCATCTAGGACTTTATAGATACGTTGCCGAGGGTCTCTCACTAATGTCATCTAGGACTTTATAGATACGTTGCCGAGGGTCTCTCACTAATGTCATCTAGGACTTTATAGATACGTTGCCGAGGGTCTCTCACTAATGTCATCTAGGACTTTATAGATACGTTGCCGAGGGTCTCTCACTAATGTCATCTAGGACTTTATAGATACGTTGCCGAGGGTCTCTCACTAATGTCATCTAGGACTTTATAGATACGTTGCCGAGGGTCTCTCACTAATGTCATCTAGGACTTTATAGATACGTTGCCGAGGGTCTCTCACTAATGTCATCTAGGACTTTATAGATACGTTGCCGAGGGTCTCTCACTAATGTCATCTAGGACTTTATAGATACGTTGCCGAGGGTCTCTCACTAATGTCATCTTGGACTTTATAGATACGTTGCCGAGGGTCTCTCACTAATGTCATCTAGGACTTTATAGATACGTTGCCGAGGGTCTCTCACTAATGTCATCTTGACTTTATAGATACGTTGCCGAGGGTCTCTCACTAATGTCATCTTGGACTTTATAGATACGTTGCCGAGGGTCTCTCACTAATGTCATCTAGGACTTTATAGATACGTTGCCGAGGGTCTCTCACTAATGTCATCTTGGACTTTATAGATACGTTGCCGAGGGTCTCTCACTAATGTCATCTAGGACTTTATAGATACGTTGCCGAGGGTCTCTCACTAATGTCATCTTGGACTTTATAGATACGTTGCCGAGGGTCTCTCACTAATGTCATCTAGGACTTTATAGATACGTTGCCGAGGGTCTCTCACTAATGTCATCTAGGACTTTATAGATACGTTGCCGAGGGTCTCTCACTAATGTCATCTTGGACTTTATAGATACGTTGCCGAGGGTCTCTCACTAATGTCATCTAGGACTTTATAGATACGTTGCCGAGGGTCTCTCACTAATGTCATCTAGGACTTTATAGATACGTTGCCGAGGGTCTCTCACTAATGTCATCTAGGACTTTATAGATACGTTGCCGAGGGTCTCTCACTAATGTCATCTAGGACTTTATAGATACGTTGCCGAGGGTCTCTCACTAATGTCATCTAGGACTTTATAGATACGTTGCCGAGGGTCCTCTCACTAATGTCATCTAGGACTTTATAGATACGTTGCCGAGGGTCTCTCACTAATGTCATCTAGGACTTTATAGATACGTTGCCGAGGGTCTCTCACTAATGTCATCTAGGACTTTATAGATACGTTGCCGAGGGTCTCTCACTAATGTCATCTAGGACTTATAGATACGTTGCCGAGGGTTCTCTCACTAATGTCATCTAGGACTTTATAGATACGTTGCCGAGGGTCTCTCACTAATGTCATCTAGGACTTTATAGATACGTTGCCGAGGGTCTCTCACTAATGTCATCTAGGACTTTATAGATACGTTGCCGAGGGTCTCTCACTAATGTCATCTAGGACTTTATAGATACGTTGCCGAGGGTCTCTCACTAATGTCATCTTGGACTTTATAGATACGTTGCCGAGGGTCTCTCACTAATGTCATCTTGGACTTTATAGATACGTTGCCGAGGGTCTCTCACTAATGTCATCTAGGACTTTATAGATACGTTGCCGAGGGTCTCTCACTAATGTCATCTTGGACTTTATAGCTACGTTGCCGAGGGTCTCTCACTAATGTCATCTTGGACTTTATAGATACGTTGCCGAGGGTCTCTCACTAATGTCATCTTGGACTTTATAGATACGTTGCCGAGGGTCTCTCACTAATGTCATCTTGGACTTCATAGATACATTGCCGAGGGTCTCTCACTAATGTCATCTTGGACTTCATAGATACGTTGCCGAGGGTCTCTCACTAATGTCATCTAGAACTTCATAGATACGTTGCCGAGGGTCTCTCACTAATGTCATCTAGGACTTCATAGATACGTTGCCGAGGGTCTCTCACTAATGTCATCTAGGACTTCATAGATACGTTGCCGAGGGTCTCTCACTAATGTCATCTAGGACTTCATAGATACGTTCCTAGGGTATCTCACTAATGTCATCTTGGACTTCATAGATACGTTGCCGAGGGTCTCTCACTAATGTCATCTTGGACTTTATAGATACGTTGCCGAGGGTCTCTCACTAATGTCATCTAGGACTTTATAGATACGTTGCCGAGGGTCTCTCACTAATGTCATCTAGGACTTTATAGATACGTTGCCGAGGGTCTCTCACTAATGTCATCTAGGACTTTATAGATACGTTGCCGAGGGTCTCTCACTAATGTCATCTAGGACTTTATAGATACGTTGCCGAGGGTCTCTCACTAATGTCATCTAGGACTTTATAGATACGTTGCCGAGGGTCTCTCACTAATGTCATCTAGGACTTTATAGATACGTTGCCGAGGGTCTCTCACTAATGTCATCTAGGACTTTATAGATACGTTGCCGAGGGTCTCTCACTAATGTCATCTAGGACTTTATAGATACGTTGCCGAGGGTCTCTCACTAATGTCATCTAGGACTTTATAGATACGTTGCCGAGGGTCTCTCACTAATGTCATCTAGGACTTTATAGATACGTTGCCGAGGGTCTCTCACTAATGTCATCTAGGACTTTATAGATACGTTGCCGAGGGTCTCTCACTAATGTCATCTAGGACTTTATAGATACGTTGCCGAGGGTCTCTCACTAATGTCATCTAGGACTTTATAGATACGTTGCCGAGGGTCTCTCACTAATGTCATCTAGGACTTTATAGATACGTTGCCGAGGGTCTCTCACTAATGTCATCTAGGACTTTATAGATACGTTGCCGAGGGTCTCTCACTAATGTCATCTAGGACTTTATAGATACGTTGCCGAGGGTCTCTCACTAATGTCATCTAGGACTTTATAGATACGTTGCCGAGGGTCTCTCACTAATGTCATCTAGGACTTTATAGATACGTTGCCGAGGGTCTCTCACTAATGTCATCTAGGACTTTATAGATACGTTGCCGAGGGTCTCTCACTAATGTCATCTAGGACTTTATAGATACGTTGCCGAGGGTCTCTCACTAATGTCATCTAGGACTTTATAGATACGTTGCCGAGGGTCTCTCACTAATGTCATCTAGGACTTTATAGATACGTTGCCGAGGGTCTCTCACTAATGTCATCTAGGACTTTATAGATACGTTGCCGAGGGTCTCTCACTAATGTCATCTAGGACTTTATAGATACGTTGCCGAGGGTCTCTCACTAATGTCATCTAGGACTTTATAGATACGTTGCCGAGGGTCTCTCACTAATGTCATCTAGGACTTTATAGATACGTTGCCGAGGGTCTCTCACTAATGTCATCTAGGACTTTATAGATACGTTGCCGAGGGTCTCTCACTAATGTCATCTAGGACTTTATAGATACGTTGCCGAGGGTCTCTCACTAATGTCATCTAGGACTTTATAGATACGTTGCCGAGGGTCTCTCACTAATGTCATCTAGGACTTTATAGATACGTTGCCGAGGGTCTCTCACTAATGTCATCTAGGACTTTATAGATACGTTGCCGAGGGTCTCTCACTAATGTCATCTAGGACTTTATAGATACGTTGCCGAGGGTCTCTCACTAATGTCATCTAGGACTTTATAGATACGTTGCCGAGGGTCTCTCACTAATGTCATCTAGGACTTTATAGATACGTTGCCGAGGGTCTCTCACTAATGTCATCTAGGACTTTATAGATACGTTGCCGAGGGTCTCTCACTAATGTCATCTTGGACTTTATAGATACGTTGCCGAGGGTCTCTCACTAATGTCATCTTGGACTTTATAGATACGTTGCCGAGGGTCTCTCACTAATGTCATCTTGGACTTTATAGATACGTTGCCGAGGGTCTCTCACTAATGTCATCTTGGACTTTATAGATACGTTGCCGAGGGTCTCTCACTAATGTCATCTTGGACTTCATAGATACGTTGCCGAGGGTCTCTCACTAATGTCATCTTGGACTTCATAGATACGTTGCCGAGGGTCTCTCACTAATGTCATCTAGGACTTCATAGATACGTTGCCGAGGGTCTCTCACTAATGTCATCTAGGACTTCATAGATACGTTGCCGAGGGTCTCTCACTAATGTCATCTAGGACTTTATAGATACGTTGCCGAGGGTCTCTCACTAATGTCATCTTGGACTTTATAGATACGTTGCCGAGGGTCTCTCACTAATGTCACCTTGGACTTTATAGATACGTTGCCGAGGGTCTCTCACTAATGTCATCTAGGACTTTATAGATACGTTGCCGAGGGTCTCTCACTAATGTCATCTAGGACTTTATAGATACGTTGCCGAGGGTCTCTCACTAATGTCATCTAGGACTTTATAGATACGTTGCCGAGGGTCTCTCACTAATGTCATCTAGGACTTTATAGATACGTTGCCGAGGGTCTCTCACTAATGTCATCTTGGACTTTATAGATACGTTGCCGAGGGTCTCTCACTAATGTCATCTAGGACTTTATAGATACGTTGCCGAGGGTCTCTCACTAATGTCATCTAGGACTTTATAGATACGTTGCCGAGGGTCTCTCACTAATGTCATCTAGGACTTTATAGATACGTTGCCGAGGGTCTCTCACTAATGTCATCTAGGACTTTATAGATACGTTGCCGAGGGTCTCTCACTAATGTCATCTAGGACTCTATAGATACGTTGCCGAGGGTCTCTCACTAATGTCATCTAGGACTCTATAGATACGTTGCCGAGGGTCTCTCACTAATGTCATCTAGGACTTTATAGATACGTTGCCGAGGGTCTCTCACTAATGTCATCTAGGACTTTATAGATACGTTGCCGAGGGTCTCTCACTAATGTCATCTAGGACTTTATAGATACGTTGCCGAGGGTCTCTCACTAATGTCATCTAGGACTTTATAGATACGTTGCCGAGGGTCTCTCACTAATGTCATCGAGGACTTTATAGATACGTTGCCGAGGGTCTCTCACTAATGTCATCTAGGACTTTATAGATACGCTGCCGAGGGTCTCTCACTCATGTCATCTAGGACTTTATAGATACGTTGCCGAGGGTCTCTCACTAATGTCATCTAGGACTTTATAGATACGTTGCCGAGGGTCTCTCACTAATGTCATCTAGGACTTTATAGATACGTTGCCGAGGGTCTCTCACTAATGTCATCTAGGACTTTATAGATACGTTGCCGAGGGTCTCTCACTAATGTCATCTAGGACTTTATAGATACGTTGCCGAGGGTCTCTCACTAATGTCATCTAGGACTTTATAGATACGTTGCCGAGGGTCTCTCACTAATGTCATCTAGGACTTTATAGATACGTTGCCGAGGGTCTCTCACTAATGTCATCTAGGACTTTATAGATACGTTGCCGAGGGTCTCTCACTAATGTCATCTAGGACTTTATAGATACGTTGCCGAGGGTCTCTCACTAATGTCATCTAGGACTTTATAGATACGTTGCCGAGGGTCTCTCACTAATGTCATCTAGGACTTTATAGATACGTTGCCGAGGGTCTCTCACTAATGTCATCTAGGACTTTATAGATACGTTGCCGAGGGTCTCTCACTAATGTCATCTAGGACTTTATAGATACGTTGCCGAGGGTCTCTCACTAATGTCATCTAGGACTTTATAGATACGTTGCCGAGGGTCTCTCACTAATGTCATCTAGGACTTTATAGATACGTTGCCGAGGGTCTCTCACTAATGTCATCTTGGACTTTATAGATACGTTGCCGAGGGTCTCTCACTAATGTCATCTTGGACTTTATAGATACGTTGCCGAGGGTCTCTCACTAATGTCATCTTGGACTTTATAGATACGTTGCCGAGGGTCTCTCACTAATGTCATCTTGGACTTTATAGATACGTTGCCGAGGGTCTCTCACTAATGTCATCTTGGACTTTCCTTTCACCCATCTATCTATTTACTTAACAAGGGGGGAAATGTATTAAGTTAAGTAAAAACAAAATTTGTGTTATTTTTAACATTGCTTAAAATAATTAAATAATTTATAAACAAGACATAATTTATACACAAATGAGTACAATATAAGATTATACAGTATACTGTCGTCTTAAATCGAATTTTAATATTTGATACAAGTAGAACAAATATTATAATCAACAACTGATTCGTTTTCCTCTACCTCGAGAATTGTTAAGTATCAAACAGGCACTAGGTTACGTTATTGTTCTATCCGAATAGTTCTTACGATTAAATTAAAATTATTTTTTAAGTTTGATATAAGAGCCCAAGACCTGAAGTTGGGATTGTAACTCTGAAATGTCCATAGTAATTGGGAATTCAAGACTTGTGCAGCATAAGAAGCATCGGAACCGAGTGTTTATTTGACAACTTTTAATTTAGATGGCTATTATTTTTATTATTTATATAAATACATACTAATCAACCTCTCAAACTTTCTAACCAGGCAAAACGCAACTGTTTACGTGATGTTATGTTCTGGAATGCTACATTGAGTGGACCCAGGAAACCATTAATTCGCTGGAATTTTATATTTCCAGCTGTCTCTAATGACTTTTATCTGTCCTTGATGGCCTGTTTGATGTTTTATTTATTGCACGTGACCTCGACACCTGTTTGCCACAGCCTTGTGGCAGGCTATACAAACATGTTTTAGGTCTCCCTAAACATGTAAGTTACATAGGTGAGACCACACGGTCAAAGTAACGTCATAAACAATATTTAACTCTTGATTATTGAAGCTTGAGCCCAAGATTTATATGTTCAAGTGTTCAGTTCAGACACATGCAGATATAGACTTACTGTAAACCTACAAAACTGTACATTGAAGCTGAACTGGCTTTTGTTTTGGCCTCGAATCTATGGGAAAGGTTTCAGTAAAGAGGTAAAATGTTCAGAGCTATTATAACTTTTAACCAAAACAAATAATTGTTTCAATAATAGACTTAAAATGATATGTTAACAATCAATACTTTTGTCTTTGACTACCTACCGGTATTCTGAAATGGACGAATAATATGAGAATTAAAGTTATATTCCTGAAAAGACTTCCATGATCGTTTATATTATTTACAAGTAGATGGTCATCTGGGTGTCATTTGGCTAAACAGTAGCCTGATTATCATTATATTAATTACCGACGTTTCGGACTCTTTACAGAAGTTAATTTTCAAGGTAGATGTTCTGACTAGTACTTGTCCATCTTCGAGTTGTATTAGCGTCAACATCTACCTTGTAAATGTACGTAAAGATTCCGAGACGTTAGTAATTGATGTGTGTAATGCACAAAACCAATTGACACGGTCGAAATAAAAAAACTACGAGCTTTTATATGATATAAAAGATCTAACTATTTTTCACAGAGCCTCAATCACAATTATTCAATGAATTCATTTCAAAGGAATAGTCCGCGTACTTTGAACGAATAGACTACATTTTATATTCAACAGAAGAAGGTCAACTGACTACTCCCTGTCAGTTTCAGCTAAGGATCGACTCCCCAAGAACAAACTCCATGGAACAGCAAACGTTCCTGTTGTAAAATAACGAAAAACAATCAGTGCGAAGTAATTTGGATGATATGATGAAGCCCATGACATCTTTGTGGTCCAACGTTCACAGCCTGCGAACATGCTTCAGGGGGAAATTCCGCACTGATTTCGCAAACAGAGCAACACTTAACTGACGCCGGGGGGCAGCAACTTCGACATCCGCGTCTGGGGCAAGAATTTAGGCATCGGAATCGATAAGGGGGTCAGTGGGGCGGAGTACTGTTAGGGCCGGCTGGCGCGCCGAGCGGCTCCCTCATTTTACCCATCTATGGGCCGCACACTTCGACACCGCAAGGACGATCCTATAAAGCGGAATTTTGGCAATGTCTACTTTGGAGTGGCGCCGCGCCGGCTGGCTGTGACTGGGAGTGTAGCGGAGGGGGCACAGCTGGACTCAGGTAGTGCAAGTCCGTTCTGTGGGTGGCTGCCGGAAGGTGACACCTAGCAGGTCTACTTACCGAGAAAGTAAAGCGACATAGCATAATTTATTTTTCTCTCAGAAAGCATATCTAATGTACTAACTAAGGATGCCGATCTAATTGGGCATAGTCTCTTTCTTTACTAACTAACTTCACTTAACCATCATCAGCCCAGTGATACATCAGCCCAGTGATACATCAGCCCAGTGATACATCAGCCCAGTGATACATCAGCCCAGTGATACATCATGACCCAAGCACATTATTTTATTCTACACATTTTATAGCACAATCTTTATTTTAGAATAGCTTTCTGTTTGTATAAGGAAAATGGTTATTATTGTTTAATGGCAATTTTTATTATAGTACGGAAAATGGAAATTTAAACTACAGTAACTGTTCCAATGATAAGTATTTATTGTTAGTTAACAAATAATCAGATCCTCATATCTTCTTGGTTTCCATACGTCCAGAGGTAGTTCAAAAAGGTGTTGCACCTATTCGAAATAGGCATAATTTATAAAAATCTTAGTCTTTCCTGTTGAAAACATCTTCCAAAACTCCAATCAAGATCTCTATATGAATATATTTAGATAAGAACTATAGTTATTATTATGACACATACAATAAATAGGTATCATAGAACAAGCAAAATCAATATGAGGTTTCCTATTGAAATTGATAATATTTGGTTGTATATTTGGAAACAATATTTTGCTGAAGTTCATTATCAGGTTGATCCAAATCTTTTCAAAATAGCAACCACTGACAATGTTTAAAACTCGTGACATCGAAACCTTAAAATTTAATCCATGAACCCTGTATAAATTAACTTCAATTTTTATGTTTCCTGGTAAATGTTTAAAATTAAAATGCCTTACATAACAATATACGATATTTTTATATGATAATTAATGATAAACAACAATATCTATTCGACTTTTCACGTAGTTACGATTTTAAATTTGATATTGACGTTTAAAACACTCTACAAAAATATTATGCAACAAGCTAAGTCGAAGTAGATGGCAATATTCTTGCGTTGATTCTTAAGGTGGTGCAAGCAAAAATTTACAGAATTTCAATTCAAAGTGTTATTCAAATATTTAATCATCTATATCTTCTAAATATGTAAAAAGTATTCTTTTTAAATTTAGGTCATTTATTTTTGTACTTAGAGGTTACTGAATATGTCATTTTCACCAACCTTGGGGTGAGTTCATCTTGAAAACGGTTTGGGTTTACAAAGCCAAAATTTTAAATTAAATATATCAAATAAATGTAATCAACATGACATATTTTATTTAACTAAAAATTAATTTATTTGTAAATTTAATCTGTTTATATATATTTTTAAATAATAACTATGCTTACCGGATAGACAATTATATCATTGTGTTTGGTTGAATTTACACTATATTTTGCAATATTCAATTTCTAATTATATTAATTTATTTAGACGATGAACTGACTTCAAACGTACAATACAATTTACGGCAGTGAGCCTTCTTTATTGTAATACTTGCCGCGCGCGTCCGTATGCACAGCGACAGGCACACGAAGGGTTTGCCCCAGCCCGGCTCCCCCACCTTGGTTTTACTCACACATAGCACCGAATAAGAATAGAGATGGCATCGATACCCATTATTTGAAGCAAGTCGTCAGAGGCTTGTCCAGAGCAATATGGCGGCCCTCACCCTCGTCTCGTGCGCTACAACCTCTGAAAATACCGCTGAACGATAGGAGTTACAGCACCACGTGCTTTCTATTGCATTTGTTTCCGTGGCTTTAATTTGCATTATAATACTATGTTCTTGTGTAGTTGCTGGGTGCTTCCACAAAGGAAGAGTAGAAGGCATTACCTAACATGAATGGTATATTATATTTAAAATTGTAAAAATGTATTAAAAGCTTCCTCGATGCGTATGTTATTAGAACATTGTCTAGTATAAGCTACATATATTCTGTTGCTCAGAGAACTAATACATCTCACGAGTAGGCCTACTGAATAATGTTATGTATTATATTCTACACAGTACATATAGTACCTTTAACCTTGGGAAATATTCCTAAAGGTATGTTCGTTGCCAATAGATTACGAAGTGTATGGATTTTTCAGTGATTACCTCTCAAGTATAAATTTAAAATATTTATTACATTTAATGGTTAATTAAGTCTTAATGAAGAATTTTGCATTAATACCCGTCCGTACTTGTCAACTGCAAACTCATTAGTAATCCAGTATTAGTCCTCCAGCGGCGCCTTGGAGGTGACAGTGGGTAGTGGGGAGATCGTGGCTGCACCAGAGTCCTTTAGATCCAATTATACACCACGAGACTATTTATTCACAGACAGATAGCTAAGAAACACAACAATGTTGTTCTTAAAATTGTTATACATCATATGAGTCAACCATTTATATAAATTACTCATAAATTGTAATATAGTAAATTGATTGGAGTGTTTGAAGAGGCGTGCGTACCCAACTGGACACGATGAAGACTCGCGGAAGTTTTGTTAAAAACAAAACCTGACATGACAGATCTATTTTCATGCATTATTTCTCATCTTCGTCTGTTACATTCAATAGGCCTAAGAATGAGTTAAAACCACTCTATAAAACATTCGCGATCTGATAAATAATAGCTTTACATCAATGCTTATTTGTCACTATCATTAATGTATTTTTCATGCTTTTGTTATCATTTATAGTTTATTAATCAACATATAACGTGTTAGTAGAAAGTACACATGAAAGATACGTCTTATAAAACAAGTTATTATAAAACAGGAAATTATATAACCCCGGATTCCTTGAGGGTTTCACAGATGGCAGCCACCTGGGAGACGGTGAACTTAAGGGTAGGCAGCCACCTGGGAGACGGTGAACTTAAGGGTAGGCAGCCACCTGGGAGACGGTGAACTTAAGGGTAGGCAGCGCGAACACAGGGAAATAGGTGATTGAATATTTTTAAATCTCCCTTGCTTGGCGGTGGTAAACTGAACTATATACTTTAACTTATATTAAAATCTGTATAGATAAAATTTCATTATTTATAATTTTATAATTACTCTGTATAGATTCAATTTGAGGATAAATGTTAGAGGGGACTTTACAGTCCTAACTTCGTCCTAACTTCAATACAAGTATTTTTCATTTAATTCCATTTTCACACTTGAAAAATGATCCAAGACTCATCTACAACATATCCTCCAAACCTTGATGACAACCGATCTTCCAAGACTCAACGACAACAGATCATCCCAACCTGGATGACTATTGATCTTCCAAGACTTAACGACAACCGATTCTCCAAACTTTGATGACAACCGACCTTCCAAGACTCAACGATAACCAACCCTACAAACCTAGATGACAACCGATCTTTTAAGACTTCACATTAGCCGATCCTCCGAACGAGAATGACAACCTATCTTACATGAATCAACGACAACCGATCTTCCAAACCAGGATGATAACCTATCTTACAAGAATCAACAACAATCTATTATCAAAACTAGGATGGCAACCTATCTTTCAAGAATCAATGACAACCGATCCTCCAAACCACGATGATAACCTATCTAACAAGAATCAACGACAACCAAACTCCCAAACCTGGGCCATAAGCGATAGTTGAAACCCTGCGACTGCTGATTACATACATATCGCGGAAAATATCATTTAGAGTTATATATTAAACAATCGTAGATTGTCTTTCTAAAATATAATAAAATTAGTTAAATGTATAACGATAAAATTCGTCGTCAGATGACATTAGAGAGCACTCAATATTTTTGTTACGTGTCAACTAAAGAAAACAACTAATATTTATTAAATTTACACATCACGATATATCTGCACATCCCTTGCCTCTTAGCGAGATTTATCTCCAACCACCATTTACAAAATTGATAATTATATACAATATAGCATTTTATATAATAATATTTGTTGTATGAACAATAACCAACAAAGTCATATTATTTAAATATCAAAAACAATATATACAAAAACATAAATTAAAAGTAACAATGAATAAGAAGTAACAAAAATAATTTAATAACAATTTAGAATAATCAATAATATGATTTCATTCTTCTAGTAAATTAGTCAGAGGCGAAAAGAATCTTGCTGAGTCCCCTTCTAACAACGATGCATGCGTGACGAAGAAGTCCACCTCGCATCCAGTTCGGAGTAGTCTCGGATACAGGTGCTGTACAAACGGTAAGTAGGCATAAATATATGTTAGTAGGCAATAATTGTGGTTAATGCCGTCAGATTTGTGGACTTCTGCGTCAACAGTGTGAACGTGCGATAACTGTATCCATCCACACCTGACCTTGCTCCTGTGTTGAGGTATTGGAGTTTTTACGTAACATGTCCTCCAAGGTCATACTGCATGTCAAAATAAGCCGCAAAAAAGTATTATTTGTAAGAATCAATACAATTAAAGATAAAGATCCACTTATATAGTTTAGTGATGTTTAATTAAATTGATTATAGATGTTGTGCTGTACATAAGTGGAGTTAGGTATGATGGATTAGATATAATCAATCAATTTTTAATTTCATTAATTTTAACCAAATTTTAATGCATTCAAACCATTGCACTATGATTGTATATGCTATGTTGGAGATGGTTGTGTCAGATGTAAGATTTTTTCGCATTGGTGTTATAATCAAGTGTGAAATAATATAATATTTAAAAGAGTTATATGTTTTGTCTTCACCAGATTCGGCTAGGAAAGACAAAACATAAAACCCTTTTAAATATTATATTATTTCACACTTGATTATAACACCAATGCGAAAAATCTTCAGAGTTCTGATCTTAAATATGATCCAACCATAATATCTAACTCCACTTATGTACAACACAGCACCTATAATCAATTTAATTAACCGTCACTAAATTATGTAAGTGGATCTTTATCTTTTATTGTATTGATTCTAACAAACAGTATAAATAATACTATGCGGCTTATTTTGACATGCAGTATGACCTTGGAGGACATGTAATGTAAAAACTCCAATACCTCAACACAGGAGCAAGGTCAGGTGTGGATGGATACAGTTATCGCACGTTCACACTGTTGACGCAGAAGTCCACAAATCTGATGATATTATCCTCAATTATTGCTACTTAGGTTGGAAGATGGACCTAGATCCTGTGTCCCTGGGAACGGTGACATCAATGCCTCTCAACATATACGGACAATCCAAGGATCCATTTACGATCCTGTACAGCAACATAGCATCAAGGAGCTGCCCCCGTAGAGAGAGGGGCTACAGTCCATACGAGGCCTCCAGATCAGCTACAAGTACTCAAAGAAAAGTGAACCCCTATTTGGTACCAAGAAGCCTCACGAATTACATTTGGATCCTGTTTAAAATAGCCACGTGGCCAAGTTGGGAAGATGAACAAATTGCAGTTCCATATTCCAAAATGGGGCGTATGAGAGTAACCATTGTATAAGAGGTGACATATCTATAGTAGTGAGAGATTAAGTGATTCTAACAAAGAGGTGTTTAGATATCTCTTGTCCAAAGAGAGTTGGGTAGATATGCTAAGAGCCGAGGGTGTACACAAGAAGTTTGACGAATTCCCTAGTCAGTTAACGTATTTGTTTGACACGGCATTTCCTAAATCAAAAAAGAAAATTAAAAACAAAAATCTACCCAAATTACCTTAAGAACTATTGAAAATCAAGGATGAACTTTTTTATCTGTACAAAATAAATAAAGACATAGAATCCTCACACTAGGAGAGATTATATTACTTAAAGAAGGAAAGCTTATTATCGAAAAATGATTAAAGAAATGAAATCAACTGTAGTTCTTGAGAAAATAAACTGTGCAGAAAATAAACCTGAGGCTATTTGGAACATTATAAACACAAATAAAGGGTTAAAAAAAGAAAGTCCAAAGGGAATCAGCCTTAAATGTTAGGACGGGAACATTTTCTTAAAACCCAATCATTGTTTCGGAAATGTTTAACAAATACTTTGTTGAAATTGGGAACGAAACCAAGGTCACCAAGCACACCAGCTCTATTAGGCCCACATTTGGGACAAATAATTCATTATTCCTCAATCCCATATCTGTATCAGAATTAGAAAGAATTCTTCAACAACTGAAGAACAAAAAGACTTCGGGAGTTGATGAAATTCACTCCATGATATTGAATGAACTTTCGGTGTTACTGGCAAGCCCTCTAGCTCATTAATTAACTGCTCATTTTTAAATAGCCAATATCCTAGCTAATTGAAATTGGCAGTAGTAAAACTCATATTTAAGATAGGAGATCAGAAACGTTGTGAAAACTACAGACCTACTTCCATCCTCCCATCCTTTGCAAAAATGTTTGAAAATGTCGTTTTGACAAGACTCTGGAGTTTTTTGCAGAAACTTACAACAATTTTTCAGGACAAACATGGGTTTTTAAAAGGAAAAAACACCACAAGTGCAATGTTTTCTCTTATCAACGCCATAGTGCGAGGGTTGGACTCAAAAAAACCGTTCTCTGGGCTTTTTTTTTTCTAAGAAAGACATTCGATACGGTCGACCATGATCTACTGTTGGATAAGCTTAAATACATTGGAATCAAAGGAGTGACTCTTGATTGGGCCTCATCCTTTCTACGTGAAAGAAATCAGTTTGTCAATCAGGAAATACCAAAGATCAGTAGCAGTGGTTGTCTGAAGCGTTTCAGGTCATCCGAGGCCTCAGTAAAGAGGGGGTTTCTCAGGGGTCAGTTCTAGGCCCCGTGCTATTTCTTGATTGATCATTGATATATATATATATATATATCAATGACCTTCCCTCATGTACATCAAGGGCCAAAATTTGTCTATTTACAGATGACACCGCCTTCACAGTTTCCAGTCCCTCATCAAAGGAACTTGAGCAAATCTCGTTTCTAGAAACCAACAGTTTTATTCAGTGGTTTGACGAAAACCTCATGAAAATTAATTCCGACAAAACGCAGATTTTTAAATATTCAATCTCAGACAGATCCCCAAGAGACCCTAGTATATCCGTCCTAATTGATCAAACCGTAATCCATCAGAAACTTCATGGGAGTGTTTCTGGATGACAACTTAAATTTCTATGAGCACATAAATTATGTCTCCCGCAAAGTTAGCGCTAGCTTATTTGTTATGCGCATACTAGCTAGAACCGCCACTTTGGAGATTCTTTTTTCGGCTTAATATGCTTAATATATCCCCTTCTATCTTATGCACATCCAATGTGGGGCGTTGAGAATCAAAGAACACAATATCTGTTCAAATTACAAAAGAAGACCATAAGAGTCATGTTTTCGCTCAACCAACGTCAATCCTGTTAAGACCACCTTCACTCATCAAAAGTGTTAACCCTACCTTCATCATATATTTTGCAGACCCTCACCTTCTTAAACAAAATTTCCCACATTTTCATGACATTACTCCTTACAAATACCCCTTACGTTCTTTCAACAACTGTAGCATCCCTCAGCATTTCACACCTATACAACGGAATCAAATTATTCAACAGTCTTCCCCTTCATCTAAAATTAGAGCCGACCCTCTCGAAGTTCAAACAACAGCTCAAGTCGATTTTAATTCAACAAGCATGCTACAGCGTTCTTGATTTTCCACCAAATATATATTGTTTTTTTTTCAGCAATGTTAATAGCAATGTGTTCACAGTTTAAACAGAAGTGTTTATAAAAAGTGCTAATAATGTTGACGTAGCTAATGCAAATGTATAAATTTGTTAAATTTGGCAATAAATGACTTATGACCATTGTAATTGGGGTGTTAAAATCTCTGGTCGACCACATAATGAAACCAATGAGTGCATTGGCTCTTGATGCTACACTATAAAAATGGTCTTCAGGACTCTAGAGAAGCATTTAGGACGACACCAAGGTCACGAATCTTGCAAACTGTGCAGTACAGAACCATCAACGTTGTAATTGAACTCAAGGTAACTCCTGCTACGAGTAAAAGTGATGACCTGACACTTGGATGTGTTGTATTTCTCAAGCACCATTCAATTATTATGTTTAATGATAGTAGAAAATTAAACTGGTCAAGCTCAGAGTGAACCACAGTAAAAACCTTGATGTCGTCTGTAAAAATGGAAAAACTTGATAACATTGATTCACCAATGTCATTCACTATTGGGGACCCAGATAGGACTCTTGGGGGGCGCAAGAAAGGACAGGGGATGGTGACGATGTGCATCCATCACATTTTACTTCAAAAACTCTAATGAGCAAGTAGTTCTCTAACCATTGTAACAATAGACCACAAGATAATATGGCACCTTACCACCATATAAACTCAGAACTCAGAAATCTTTATTATAAAAATACTCAGTTTTTGTTAAGCAAAGTACAGTATCAAACGACTATTTTCGCTAGAAACCCGGAAAAAATAGGAAGTAGATTGTTTCCTAGTAGTCATGCATGTTAAGTCAACACATTCCAGTATGTAGTTGGGTCAATTAACAAACATCTGGCCTGGCGGTGCTGGCCTGGTGTGACAAGGAATGCCAGCCAGCCCCGCCCGCGGAAATCGGAAACTATGCCATGGGAATTGGGCGACTTGGAAACAGTAGTTTCTCTACAACAGAATTACGGTCTACTGATAGTGATCTTGACCATTAGTTACACGGCTTACATTAATTGGTGCAATTCAGTGATGTGAACAAGTTATGATATAATTAATGAATTACAAAACCTGTTATCAGTTTCACATAGTATGTGTTGCAGTGTAATATCATGTTACAACATTACATCAAAGAAGCGTATAAATTACAGGAGGGAGATGTGTGTAAGGACGTGTGTAGTTGCCAGGCACTTTGAGCTAGGAATTACTCTTTGTAACATTTAGTTTTACGTTGTCGTAACCCTGACTTTATTGATTTTACTTAATAAATAAGAACATTGAATACTCAACGCTTAACAATGGAAGCTTTTAGTGTTTGAGAAATAATTAATATATTTAAAAAAATTACTAAATCGATTAAACAAATATTTTCAAATAAACATCACGGTTACTCACTTCCTCATCCTATATGTCTTATCATTGACTATAGAAACAAACAAAC
The DNA here is from genome assembly GCA_035578905.1 of Stictocephala bisonia. Classification (NCBI taxonomy): domain Eukaryota; kingdom Metazoa; phylum Arthropoda; class Insecta; order Hemiptera; family Membracidae; genus Stictocephala; species Stictocephala bisonia. The sequence continues at coordinate 76,882 of JAQJVL010001903.1, forward strand.
TGTCCAAGGCAATTCATTTGCTATAAACGCGCGCCTGTGCTGCTACCTAACGGTGATTGTTCTGCAATAAGTTGTTGGACGACTGATTGGCGCATCATTAGCTTAGCTATAGTGCTGGAGATAGACAGGGAGAGGGATGAAGACAGACAGACAGAGGGAGGAGAGAGAGAGAGAGTGAACATTACAATTCCTAGACATCCTACAACAATGACGTCCTCACACTCTTAGATGGCGTTCCTACTTCACCAAATGTCGGTTCATCTGTACGGTTCTGCCCACCCACCCTCCACCCTAAACATAGTGTTAAAACCCCCTCGAGCACCCACATACAGGCATACAATTTAATACAAACTCAAAAACATATCTTAAATTCACAGTGCATCTGTTCCCCACCCATTCATAATACAAATGATCTCTTCCCTCCCACCAAAAGCATCTTAGTGGGACGCCCATCCTCCTCCCTTCTAATACTTACTATGACTAACGTATGATAAATATCTAAAATATTACTAAATCATATTACAAATAGAAATTTAAAGTTTTGAAGGTTATTACCAACTGTTGAAATGTTGTGCAGTACCTGAAACAAGAGTAAAACAATGATTAAATGACGAATTACATGGCGTTAAGTAAAAAACTAAATTCATACGGTTACATGTTATTTATCTCAGACAATTAAAATACAATAAACGCAGCCTTGAACATTGCTGGTCTCACAGAAAGAGAGAGATCACATTCAATAGTGTGTTGAATAGGTGTCGAGTAATTAGTTTTCCAGTTCATCGTGCGGATGGCAGACCAGCACCGTTGTCAGTCCGTCTCCTAATACCACTCGAGATCCTGAAGGATAACGTAACAATTATTATTACAAACTTATGAAGTTTTATATGAATTGTGGTGGGGCGTTCGCTGCGACCATAGAGGATAACCTCTGTTTATTTATATGAATTGTGTTGGGGCGTTCGCTGCAACCATAGAGGATGACCTCTGTTTGTTTATATGAATTGTGGTGGGGCGTTCGCTGTGACCATAGAGGATGACCTCTGTTTGTTTATATAAATTGTGGTGGGGCGTTCGCTGCGACCATAGAGGATGACCTCTGATTGTTTATATGAATTGTGGTGGGGCGTTCGCTGGGACCATAGAGGATGACCTCTGTTTGTTTATATGAATTGTGTTGGGGCGTTCGCTGCGACCATAGAGGATGACCTCTGTTTATTTTTTCTTTTGCTGTACTGAAACATCTGATTGGAAAGATAAAAATACGATACGGTGTTTATAAAACTTATGAGTCGCCTTAAATAAAATCTTATTACTTTGTTATTACCAAGGTGCCAGTACCATGTTATTGTTGAAAGGAATGTTGATAAATAACATTTAAATGTCATTTTACAATCAATAACAACAAATGTAGGCCTAAACCGACGTCTAAGCTCTATGTTTACCACAAACTAAGTGGACAACAGGTTAGCGGTGATAAAAGCATCGATTTTTGTTTATTGAATCAGTTGCTTAAAATAATAAAATACTAAATATTGTTTATACATTTCCATCATAATTGAAATAATGAACCGATGAGGTGGTCTTGGTCTCCAGAAAGTAGGTTCAAACTCTAGATCTAAACTGACTGTTTGATGAGTGATCGGGAGCTTGGGTATACAATTTTCTACAAACTTTAATAAATGTATGCTATTAGAGTTAGCTCAATTACTTACTATTACCGTTGCTTATACTGTACAAACCTCACCCGCCCACCCATACACGTACAGTGATACTGACCCACCCGCCCGCCCATACACGTACAGTGGTAATGAGACTGACGTAATACACTGTATTGACTGTATTGACGTAATACAGTGGCGTACTCTCTGTGTTACTATGTAGTACGCCTGTCAAAAAATTAAATATCACTCCTTTGTATTTTAATAAAAATCAATTAAAAAGTTTCACTAATATTCGCCTAAATCAAATGGTAAATGTATCAGAGAATTGTTTGGTTGAATTTAACTCGCCTAGTGGGTGGGCAGTGTAGCAGAAATTTAGAAGTCGAAAAGAAGTAAACAGAGATATTTTAAAAATAAAATATAGTTCTAATTTTTAATAAGTAGGCTACTTTTAAACATTTTAAAACTCGGGTTGAAAAAAATTGAGAAATTAGAGTGGATAATTTATTTAAATACTGTTCCGTGTTTGTGGCGGGATCCAAGCATAACTACTATATGAGCAGTCACAACAGTAAATTATAATACTTATAAATATTTAATTTATCATTAATCTAAATTATTACTAGGTATATATATAAATGTAGTAATATACTGAAGTATAACATTTTGTAAGATTTCATCGTAATGTGACATACCAGAGGTAGGAAATCTGCATATTATGTGGGGGTGTTGCACATGACAATATTTTCCAGGCCATCTTATAGGTCCATGCGAAAAACAATACTGTAAAAATATTCTAGGGAAGTTTAAAAGATAATTAAGCTCAGCAAGCTTACTCCAATATTCAAATTGTTTTGCTCATTTTCCGTGTAACTTTTGAATCTACTTTTGTCTATGTTTTTGGTCTATAAACTCAGGAGTACTAATAAACTACCCTGTCTGAGACCAGACTCACGTACCATACTAGGCACTGTACTACAATAGTGACTTTTTTTATTTGTAATTAACAATACCTTTAAGTTCTTCGTACAATTCTAGGATAAACGAGTCCAAACACAACATTTTATAAAATATTTTGTTAATTTATACATAAAAAAGGCAAAGCCCTTACTAATTCATGACTAATTCTCCAACTTCCCATATAGATAGAGAGCTGAAATTTGGAGACTGTTTCTTTAGATCTTAAATAGGACGATTAAAGTATTTTCATCTTGATAAAGTACTCCTAAGGGGTAGAAACAACCCTTAAAAGATTGTTCCATAACGATAACATTTGATTGATTTTAGTAAATTAATAACAGCTGTTTTGTAAATAAATAAACATTTTTATTTTGAATGTTTGACATTATGCTATTGATGTATTTTTGATATTATATTGTGAGTTTAATCTTCAGTTTTTAAACAAAAATGAAATCAAACCAAGTGATGCCATTGAGTTTTTATACTAATAAATATGTAGCAACACAAGTAGTGTAAGTTAAATACTGTAAAAAAAAGTAATATTGTGATTTTACTTTATACAATCAATCGACTATTATTAGTTGTCAAAAGTCACATTCCGAGGCCGATTGCCGAGATGTATCGAACGCAGTGAGCGTCGGGTTTGGCACGTGAAGAAGCGTGCAGGAGTGTCCCGTCTAAAAAGGCAAAGCCCTGGATGACTCACTCATCACTAATTCTCCAACTTCCCCTTTAGGTAGAGAGCTGACATTTTGTACACTGTTTCTTTAGTCTTAAATAGGACAACTAAGCAGTTTTCAAGCCGGTATCTCCATAGGGCTCCGTCTTACAGGCCTTCAAAATTAATACATTATGCTTATGGTAAAAAATTATTTGAAAGAATTAAATACAAAAATTAAATATTTAACAAAAAAGAATATTTACATGAAAAGTAGGTAGTCTTATAAAATCATCTGATTTATTTTTAAGAAGAAACTACTGTAACAGCTGTTTTCAATGGTTTATTTAAGTTTTTAGATATTCAACAAATTATTAGGAGTGACCATACAATATTCACTACGTGTTTGTATTTATATTTATTTTAAGTTGTGTTTTATTTGTCTGCTTATATTTATCTATGTAGTTTTGTATCAGTTATTTATTTAGTATTATATAAGTTATTTTGAAGTGATTATGGACTGGATAAGTTATTGAGTGATCATGGACAATCAGGAACTGCCCTTCGTGTAGTTCCCATGCCTCCGGACGATTCATGCCTGTTTCACGCAATTGATTATTTTGTTCATGGACGTAATTCGAGTGATAGTAGAGGATAGAAAAGAAGAGTGGTTGATTACGTTTTAGCTAACTGGGAAATACTTAAAGTGTGGACCCACGATGTCACTGGTGACAACTTTACACTTCCTGATCACTATCGTCGTGAGATGATGAAACCCTCTGATCGCCGCATGCTTAGTTGTGTATTTAAAGTATACCGTGACTGCCAAATTACTATATAAATTTGGTCAAGAAGGGGCCCCAGTATACAATCTTAAGTTCACTGGCCACTTGAGCGGAGGGTATTTTGATGCTTATGAACCGGTAACTAACACCAAATACTCGCTTAAAACACATGCAAGTTTATTAGTTGATTCGAAAAAAACGCTCATCTTTACAACAAATGGAGGTCGGTAAAATCATTAAAATGTCCGAGAAAAAAGGCCTAACTAAAGTTGTAACAAAAGTAATCGAAGGACAATTTCACAGCACATTGTAAGTAAAACTTTCATTTTAGGTAGTCATGTTCCTGAAAATAAACTTCAGCTGAAATTAAAACGGTCTGAGTGGATGACATCTCCACGAAACATTCATACTTCCAAAATTACTACCGTACCATTAAGCCTGAATGTGTTTCAGAAGCGCAAGGAGATCCTCAAGCAATGCAAAATTAAAACAAAAACTCTCAACCTGAAGATAATAGCCTAAGTATTATTACGAGAAGGAAGTATGTTATTCAAAAGAAAAAGAAGGAAAAAAAGAGCTAGACGCCGAAGAATATTTAGTGATGCGCTACGTTTAAAACAACTGCGCGAGGCTTCAGCGAAATAAAAAAAATCCACCCGGAAGTGAATAGAGCTGCTGTTGCTGCAAAATACACGCAGGAAAATCCCGAAGTGCACAGAGCTTCTGTGTCAAAGAATGATAAAACCCACCAAAAACGCTTTCAACGTAAAAGAAAAGTGTTGGCATCAAAAGAAAATTCTGGATACCAATATGATCTGACTATATGCTATGAATCAGATGAGAGTACTAAAATTGGACAAATTAATGTAGTCTGTAATTACTGTAAGACACTGAAATGGAAAGGAGAATCCAAAGGAATGTATTGCAGCAGTGGAAAGGTTGATCTAAATTGTCTAGAAATACGACCTGAACCTCTCCATAGTATTATTGTTGTCGGACAGTCTTTGAAGCAAGTCGGAGTAAACCTAAAAGAAGACTGCTTCTCCCATGGCCAATTATACGTGGCCTGCTCCAGAGTGAGCTTTCCAGACAGTCTGATCATTCTTCAGCCAGAGGGTTGCACAGCAAATGTTGTTTATAAGGAAGTGTTTCGAAAGTAAAGAATTTTAAATTATTGTCAAGTCCAAAGGGGCTTCTCAGTTTTAACCTGGGTTTAATTATAAAAATTCAAAATAAATTATTCAATATTATTATTTTGTTTATGAAATCTTAGTTCAACCCGTACGAAGAACGGGCAAAACAGCTAGTGTATATATAAAAGGCAAAGCCCTCACTCACTCATTACCAATTCTCCAACTTCTTATATTCTTATACATTCTTATACATTCTTACATATAAGACGCCGACACAACGTTGTGCGTATTTTAAGGCGAATATGAATGGTTTTATGAGTGTAGGATGAGTGTGGATGAGTGTAGTCTGGTTACTAACTGAGTTCAACTGATCCTCAGAAAGGGCAATTTATTAATAGCCCAACAGCCAAGGCAACTAAGGGACCTACAGCTTTACGTGGAATCCGAACCACGTAGTGCTGGTCTGATTTTCAGCTAATTGACAAGCCTGATAGTCAGTTATCTCCCCCACACAACATCCGCACAATGATTACCACCCAACATGGACACCCCAGACTTCTCTAGTAGTGTCCACGCCGATAGCAACCACCAAGCGGACGCCATGTCGGTATTAAGAGGACCGAGCATACAACCTATCGCCTACAATCTCCCAAACACTTTGTCCCCATGTAGCTGGGTTACAGCACTGCGCCACCAGTGCCGACATGTAGGTAGAGAGCTAAAATTTTGTACACTGTGTCTTTAGGTCTTAAATAGGACATCTAAAGTATTTTCATCTTCATAAAGTATTCCTATGGAGTAGAAGCCACTCCTTAAAGATTGTTCCATAAGGATAACATTTGGTTGATTTTAGTAAATTAATAACAGCTGTTTTGTAAATAAACAAACATGTTTATGTTAGGTTTGACATTGTACTATTCGTCCCACATAACAAAGCAGATCTGTGATTAATACATTTGTAACATGAGTTTTATCTTCAGCTGTTAAACAAGAACAAATAAATTGAACAAGTTTTAAAAAGGCTAAGTAATACCCTAGGTTCAATACCACTTTATGTGTATGGGTGGGCCAATACCATTGTACGAGTATGGGTGGGCGGGTAGGTCAACACTATTGTATATGGGTGGGCGGGTAGTTCAACACCATTGTACGTGTATGGGTGGAGGGGTAGGTCAACACTATTTTACGTATATGGGTGGGTGGGTCAAACCACTGTTCGTGTATAGGTGGGCGGGAGGGTCAACACCACTGTACATGTAAACTGTCATACTCTTTCTAATTTATATCAGTGAAATATTTTGGTTAAAAAAAAATAATAATGTTGGCTTTGCTTAATATATTTTTGACTAGGAAATAATATTTTTTTAATAGGGATAGGAAACAAATTGTGATGACCACAGTTATTCTATATAGGCGAGGAAATAAAGCAATATACCTACCAATTTTTTAAAGTAAGACGGATCTTAATGCAGCTTTTTGCATTCGATTCGGGAAAGCTTCAGCAAACTTTTTGAACCTTCGTTATGTGGTGCAGATGAAAATTGCATTATTGCAGGCTAAAAGTGCATTCTCAAAAATGCATCTCAAAGTGATAAAAAAAAAATTCACAACTCGGAAAATATTCATGGAAATGAGTTCAATTTTCATAGTCGGGGGTTTTTGAGGTCGCTGAACACGAATATCACGTCGGCGATCCTGTACGAGGTACCTGGGGCCCGCTATCTACGTCTCCTGGAGTTTTATGGAAATTTAAACGAATATGTGAACGTATGTGAAAGCAAAAAGTGGGAGACCGACTTTCTATTCAATGCTACCAACCAAATTAAAAAAAGGCGCGAATTATGAAAAAAATTTTGAAGAATTTTTTTGATTTTTTATTGTAAGGGGATGTCCGAACCCCGAGAATATTACAATTATTTTCAGCGACCACAAAAACCCCTGGGTATAAGTTGGAACGAATATTATAGCGAATTTGGTTTTAGAATTTCGTTCTGTCTGACACACGATCCGATCCTTGTTTCATTAATATAGCTGTTTAATAATATATTATATCTTATTTTAAAATATGGCTGAGCTTCCTAGGAATAATTAGTTTATTGGTATTGAATAGAAAATATTTCATGTATCTACGAATCAAAGTAATGTGTATTTTTGTGAGGAACGATTATAAAGTAATTTATAACTAGTATAAAAATAGTAAAATGTATTTATTATTTAATCGCGTAACATATGTAGTAGTACTGCATTATTCAGCAATGTGTGAGCCTGATAACGGGGAAGCACTGTAAACACGATACATTTTTTATAGATTTCTCTTGATTTGATTTTTTAAACGATAGAAAATAAGGCGATATAGATAAGGTCTAGCCAATTAATTAGTTGTTCCAACTAAAATTATTCCACTATCACGTAGGATAGCAAACTGCTATATGGAACATGCCAATAAATAATTGAAGTCTACATCACAACAATAACGTGGTTCAACAAGAAGAGCTCACTGCATTCGAAAAGTTGTAAATTTTTAAAATGCCTCAAATCCATAATTTGAGTAATATGGATATAAATAAAATATAAATACGGATAAAATAATAAATCCGTAATTTACTCTGTTTCTAGTGCCATGTTCATGAGTAAGTTTGTCAAATAAGCTATCTTTATTATTTTTTATGAATATAAGAAGGACTTGACGCATAGTTTTCTCACCGTAAGGACTGGAAAATTAGAATATAAAAGTTCTGTGGGGTATCTTTGACTTTGCAAGGAGACACAAATGTGTGGCTAAATACTAACGAAGTTCCCAAAACCCGAACTAGAACTTGTAAGAGAAGGGACTTTCTTAAAAGAAGATTGGACAGCTAAATAAATAAATCAGTTGTATGTCGATGTGATTTAACAATCACTACATTTTTCGTTTACAAGAACTTCCAGAGTTCAGTGTCAATAAATGCGCATTGACAAATCAGTTGTTATTCATTTTCACCTCTGCTTAAAACCACCCATAAGAGTTCTCGGAAGGGTAGATGCGCAATGGCAGTGACTGCCTGAATGGCGGTGCGCAATCGCGGTGTGCCCGTTTAAACACAGCGACACTGCCACTCTCTGCTATAACTATATGTTGAGGTAAATTTATATAAATGTAATTTGCATAATAAAAAGAACTGCTTCCTTCTAACACAGTTCTAGGTCTAGGCACATTGTACCCGTAATTTACTCTGTTTCTAGTGCCATGTTCATGAGTAAGTTTGTCAAACAAGCTATCTTTATTATTTTTTATGAATATAAGAAGGACTTGACGCATAGTTTTCTCACCGTAAGGACTGGAAAATTAGAATATAAAAGTTCTGTGGGGTATCTTTGACTTTTACCTAATATTAATTTAAGAATGGCTCTCTGTGTGACAGCAAGTGGCTCTAATCCCCCACGCCGTAATACCATACTGCAGTAAAGATTGCGCGTAAGCATAGTACACAGTCCTAATCTGATCCACGGTCAAAACCTGTCTAAGCTGTGTAAAGGCATAAATGAGCTTTCTTAGTCTCTGTTTCACATACCGAACGTGTGGAAGCCAACTGAACCAAAAATGACTCCTAAATATTTATATTGTTCCACATACTCAATAGTACCACAGCCACAGCCAGCAGATCACGGATCAGCACAAAAATGCATTCTCAGGATCTGAGGATCAGGGCCTAAATCGGTACGAATATAGGTTTTTCCTAGATTGACGGTTAGGGAGTTGTGGCCAAACCACGACCTAATCTTCGACAAATCCTCGGAAGCCTTTTTATAAGTCTTCCCACGTGCGGCCAGTAGTGATCACTGCTGTATCATAAGCAAATAGTATTAATTTACTTTGCATGTTAATTTTGATATATTGTTAATATAGATTAGGAACAGAACAGGGCCCAACGTACTTCCTTGGATTACTCCATAATTTACCTGTACTGGCTCGCTTTGCATTCCATTAATTGTTACTACTTGAAAACAATTATCCAAATAGCTGGAAAACCATTGCAATGAATTACCTTTAATTCCAGTAAAGTTCAATTTTGAAAATAATATTGGACAGCTCCATAATATTCAATTTTAAATAGCACTTCAATCAAAATGAGATAAAATTAAATGAAGATATCTCACGTACCGAACATTTTTAAAAAGAATCAGACAAATAAGATTGCCAATTAATTGGCTCTGTTCGAAATGCTTCAGGAGAAATCTGGTAGCTTTTACGTAGAATCAGCGGCAGTCACGAGAGCGTACACGCGAGGTCTCGGACACTGGTATTCGTGTTCTACAGACGAGTACCAGCCAAGGTACACGCGAGGTCTCGGACACTGGTCTTCGTGTTCTACAGACGAGTACCAGCCAAGGTACACGCGAGGTCTCGGACACTGGTCTTCGTGTTCTACAGACGAGTACCAGCCAAGGTACACGCGAGGTCTCGGACACTGGCCTTCGTGTTCTACAGACGAGTACCAGCCAAGGTACACGCGAGGTCTCGGACACTGGTCTTCGTGTTCTACAGACGAGTACCAGCCAAGGTACACGCGAGGTCTCGGACACTGGTCTTCGTGTTCTACAGACGAGTACCAGCCAAAGTACACGCGAGGTCTCGAACACTGGTCTTCGTGTTCTACAGACGAGAACCAGCCAAGGTTAACGTTTGAAACATTCTCTCAGTTATTTACAACATTCCAGCTTTGATTTGGCCCATCTTTGATATGGGACAATACAAATCTCATACATTACAGTTCTTATAAGGGGACTGCACTAAAATAAGCATCTGATGCCCCCCTCCCCACCCCAGCAACAATGACGCATGTCTAAGTGAAATTATAAGTGAATTTTGGAGTCAACTCTTTGCAAGACTCCTGAAGGCTCGCCTGGATTTCTCGCCAATACTGGTTCTACCTACTATAAATAAACACTTGAAGCTATACACAGTTGCAAAAGTACATATCTTTGTATAAAATAGTAGTTGTTGGGGCCGGGCAGGAGATGTTCTCTTGTTCAGTAAAATTGTCATTGAACCCGTAGACAATTTTGCAACTAAATTAATTTTAAAATTTTTTCATGCATGTGTTGAAGCAATCAACCTATTAATATGAGGATCGTCTAAAATATAAAATCGAAGCTAGTTTAGGAATATAATAAATAATATGATGGAGTACGAAATTCGGTAAGATTTCATTGTAATGTAACATAACAGAGGTAGGAAATCTGCATATTACGTGGGGGTGTTGCACGTGACAATATAGTCCAGGCCATCTTATAGGTTTAGCGTAAAAAACAATACCGTAAAAATATTCTAGGGCAGTTTAATAGATATTTAAGCTCAACATGCTTACTCCAATATTTAAACTGTTGTGTTCATTTACCCTGAACCTTTTGGATCTAGTATTGTGTATGTTTTTGGCCTATGAAATCTGGAATACTAATAACCTACACTTTCTGAGGAATTAGGCTATGTTGTGTACACCTCTCCCCGAAAATAAAGTATTGAGTGTCACAATGTACGTCTAATCTACTAATTGAAGGTTTTGGTAGAATGTAAACCTGTTAATGATGGGAGCTTGGGGTCAAACGGAACACGAAACTAAGTGAAAGGCTAAAAGTCGCGTTCGCAAACCAGTTTCGTTTATGGGCAGGAAGAATGAAGGTTCTCGTGAGGAGTTGGAGGAAGTGAATGGCGAACCGAGGTCTGAGGTCAGAGGTCAGGTGTCAACTGGACTCTTGAGGCCACCTGTGGTGGAAGGGCCACTGGGCCACGGAAACAACCACTGTATGTTCTACGATTTAACTCTCTACTACATGTCGAGTACCGTTCCTCAAGGTTGTCCTTGGACTAGCGAGTGTCACGAGATCACTGAGGCATAGAGATAGTTTTGAACGCATATACACGTTCTAACTGTGTGTAATGACCCACCTGCCCACCCTTAAATGTGCGCTGGTATTGAAATATTTCATTATCTATAGAATTTATACGACGCATTGAAAACCTGCGAATTGAACTCATCACCGAAAAGTACAAACTCATAAGCATTTACTTATTTATTAGGCTAATAAAGTCATTGATCGTCAAGATATGAGTGAATATAAGTGGACAATTATATCATAGTTTGGCGGAAACAGAATGGTCTCACTTGTATTTATTTAATAATGTGAATATGGCATTAGATTATTTTTATGAACAAATATATTTTGTTATTAATACCACATGCCTCGGAAAAGGCTCTTTAAATCTAAATAGCCTTTCTGGTTTACTAAAGAAATTATTTCAAATTTAAAGGAAATTCCGTAGAAAATTTAAAAAATTGAGTAAAATTGAGGACTACAATATTTTTAAATATTTAAGATCGAAAGTGAAAAAAGACATTAAAACCGCTTTTGAATTATTTATTCGGAATACTGAAAATAATATAATTAGTGACAGCAAACAATTTTTGAATTTCATAAATAGCAAAAAGTCTGCTAGTAAGAATGTTCCGGTAATGGAGTTTAACGACATTTGTTTGGGCAGTGGAAAATCAATCGCTGATGGTTTTAAAGAAGACTTTAGTTCGGTTTACAATAACTATTCAGTAGAGCCCACATCGGGAATGGCAATGAATGAGGCCTCCATGCCGGGCGTGTCTTGTCTGATCCTAGATGAGGTAACAGAACTCGATGTTAGTTCAAATTTAAAAAGTTTGATTTAAATTATTAAAAAAATTAAATCAAAAGCTACAACAGGTCCTGATTCTCTGCCTTAATATTCTAGTATAGGATGTGTTGAGAAACTAATTAAGATTAAAGACAAATATATTTCCAGATCAATGGAAATTGACTAAAGTAACACCAATCTTCAAAAGTGGCAAGGAATACCAAGTAGTTAATTACAGTCCTATCAGTTACAGCTAAAATATTTGAGAGTATCATTTATAAATATTTATTTCACCATTTAAACAAATATGTTTCAATGTGATCAATTAATACTAATTTATTAAGTCTTACTAATTACGTCTCCTCACAGTCTTTTGACTGAGACGGATGCTTTATATCTTGACCTGGCTAAGGCCTTTGATAAAGTAGATCATTTGATTTTATTGAAAAAATTGCTCTACTATGGATTATCGGACAATTTAATTTATTTCTTCTGTTCTTATCTAATAAATAGACAACAGATTGTATTTTATAAGGGGTTTCAATCTTCTACATTTCTAGTACAGTCTGGTGTGCCACAGGGCTCTAACTTAGGACCATATTTATTTTTAATATTGATTAATGATCTATGTAAATGTGTCAAATCAGTTGAAGCTTTACTATTTGCAGATGACTTAAAATTATTTTATCATATTTCCCAAATAGAAGAGACATTTAGATTACAGGATGATCTATATAATGTTGGAGTGTTGACAATAAAATGTCATTTAATGTAAACAAATGATTTGTAACTACCTTCACTAGATCGGATAATTTCATTATGAAGGATTGTTATTTGAATGTACAGTTGATCAAACGAATAACTGAAATTAGAGATCTTGGTGTTTTAGTGGACTGCAATTTATTATTTAATAATCATATAGAAAACTGTGTAAAGTCTGCTAGTCGTATGATGGGTTTTATCATAAGACAAGGAGTGAATTTCAAAAATATTAGATCTTTTGTTTCATTGTACTTATCCTTGGTCAGGTCAAGACTTAAGAGTGCTGTCATTGTGTGGAGCCCTGTACATTTAGTTTATATGAAAACGCTAGAAAGAGTTCAAAAACGTTTTCTTAGATATTTATATTTTAAATGCTTTAACATTTATACATATGGGGTTCCATATAGTGAGTTGTTGGAGATGTTTGGGTTGCTGAAGAGACGGGTTATGGAGCAAGTCTATCTCTGAGGCCTTGTGCGGGGTCGGGTAGATGATGCGGCTGGTTTGGAGGCTCTCAGTTTTCGTGTCCCAAACTTTAATAGTAGAGACAAATCCTTGTTCATTCTGCCAAAGTCTCGTACTTCGGCTTCTGTCCCCTCCCCTTGGTGCGGATGATGAGGTCCTACAACTCTATTGTCTCGAAAACGCCAGACATAGATATATTTTTTGACAATATAATAAGTTTCAAGAGTAAATGCATTTCTTCATTGATGATTAGTTGACTGATAATCCTGGATTATTTGTAATGTTATTATTTATTTGTTGTTGGAATTTTTTTATTTTTGAACATTAAATTTTTTTTTAATGTTTCTTATCTTTATATTTGTTATTTATTTTTGTCTATATTTGTTATTTATTTATTTTTATATTTGTTATTTACTATTATATTTTTTAGTTGTATTTATTTATTTGTATATTTTGTTGATATATTCCAAGTTTATTGTTTGTTGCATATATTATATCGATTTGTTTACAGCTCGTAATTAAAATTAGAACATAAAATTGAACATTACGAACATTGTGTTTTTCTCTATTTATTATTAGTATATTTGTATTAGTAGGTTGTGCATTTTGATCATGATAGTGGACATGGACTTTACCCACAAGATATATGATATTGTAATACATGTTTGTTCTGCCCCAATGTTATTGGGTTTATAACCTGTTTTGTGGCAAGTAAATAAAATAAAATGAGTGTGATGATTGTAGGTGAATGAGTGCAGTCACCTTTGAAATCTGAGCAGCTAAGGAACCAAAAGCTTAGCAGGGAATCCGAACCAGGAAGTATTGACCACCATTACAACTGTATTTGTATGGTCGGGCGGTTGAGCTATTAGCACCGTACGTGTTTGGAAGGGCGGGTGGTGTATAGTATAGGTGAGTGGGTGTCATTGGAGTTTTGACATAATGACAAGCCTGATACTTAACACCTCGATTCTACCAACACAGACACAAGTAGTTTAGTGAGTATGTCAATGGCAACAAATTCAATTAAAATCTTTATTGCAGTGACAATTTACATTGTATACAAAAGTAAAGTATATTTTTAAATCATTTTTCTCAAGATTTACTCATCGCACATATAATCTGTTACATTCATTCCCTTATCATTCATTCCCAGTTCCATTATCGGTGTCAGTTTTGCAATAGAACGGTTTCCCAGTTAAACACCAAAAACTCGTCCACACTGGAAAATTCATATGGAGCTAAAAGCGTTAAAGTCGACACCTGGAACCTCGTAGCTTTTTTAATTGAATTGTGGATTTTGTTAATAAAAAGGGCATCTGCTTGTGAGGTTCTCCTTTTGGTATCATAATTATGCACATCTCTATTACGAATTAGACTACATAGATAAACATTATAACGTGGTTTTTAGGTGCATAGAGGTTTGTCAAGGTTCTACCACCGAGTGGACGCCATATCGATGTTAGGGGGAATGGAATCAGTTTCTATCGCCTACAATCTCCACAACACTATACAGTAAATGTGTTATAGATGTATTTGAATATCTTAACTAAACAGAGAACAAATAGTTCCGAACTCAGGGATTTCCGTTCATTCGATTGAAAATCACCCACGAATACGCACCTATGAGACTTGAACGCCTGGTAGAACAGAAGTCGCTCCCCTGTATTGTACAGTACTGGAGGCGAATGTGTTGGATGAATGCCATTACTACTTCGTAACAATGAAATTCACTACGACAGGCTGTATGGAGGTAATTTTCGACTGTGTAGCCTCTCAATAGCTTCACATTGTCAACTCTCTACACGAAGCGTCATTCATAATAACCAGCCGAGCTGCTTCAGCCTTCGTGCGCCTATCTCATGTTCTCATTACGTGTTTGTTGTCAACGTTTTCCTCATTAATTGTCTGATTTACCTTTCTCCTTCTCTCGAAACAGAGTTGTATTTGTTGTTGAGTTGTTTTCATAATGTTGAGCATCCGTTGCCTACCGGATGTGTTCCTTTATTTCACACCCTTCATATTTTCTTTTAATTATTAGGCTATTTAAATGAGTAAAGTTTAGCTATTGATTTATTGCTATTATATGTATCTTAAAGTTGTATGTGGTTGTGTTAAGATTTTCTTGTGTTAAAATACTCTTAATGTGTGAAATAAATTACTTTTGAATGGAATTGAAATAATAAACAATATAAATTGAATAGTGACTATAATTAAGTACCCTTTATTCATGTTCATTACACCAGTAGCCCTGACTCGTGGACCAACTTACATTTAAAATACACAATATCCTTGTAAATACGCTATTAATGTTATTATAGGTTTCAATTTATTTTTCCCATTAACCAGAGTCAAATTCTTCGTTCAGTAATCACTCAGAATTCCTTCCTCCATCATATACTCCAATATCCTTAATTTCACATTCCTTTAGTCATGTCAGGGATGTTATTTCTCAAATATCGTCTTCCTATAGTTGGATAGAAAATTAATTTAAATCAACAACTCTATTCAGAAATTAATCTCTTCTAGGTTTTAAAGGAAACAAATTGAATTTTTTTCTAAAAAGTCATTAAATACTCCTAATTTTTAAAATTCATAAGTATTTTGTCTTAACGGTGTCCTCCTCAGGCGAAAGCAACAAATATTTTTATTTACATGATATATGAAGCACATAATTGGAATGAGGAAAGAAATATGTAATTGAAGACGACAAATTACCCATTGGGGTCAACTGCAGCGATACTCCCTTCTCTATCCCAATTCCCACAACTCGCCGCCGAAGAATTATATTTTCATTAGCTATCCATTACTTGCGAAATGTCTCGGTCATTCCCACGGTCCCATAGATTCAATTTACTCTCACTAAGTTGTCACCAGGCCTCACGGATTCGTGTCACCACTCGATAACAGGTCTCAACAACAATAACCCATTTACCATGTCCGTACAACTTTCTCTGTGGTCAAGACATCCTACGAGTGGGATCTACAAGGTTGCAATGGGGAAGAGTGTGATCATGAAACTCATGTACAGAACATTAACTGCTAGCTAGGTCTCTTCTCCAATGACAAGAGAACTAACTCTTTTAATTTAACTTTCTATTCGGATCACGCGTAGCATTACCATCAACACTGACTGTACACGTGGTTATGGCCTACAGTCAGTGTTGATGGTATGATGCTGAACACTGACTATACACGTGGTTATAACTTACAGTCAGTGTTGACGCTGAACACTGACTGTACACGTGGTTATGTCCTACAGTCAGTGTTGATGGTATGATGCTGAACACTGACTATACACGTGGTTATAACTTACAGTCAGTGTTGACGCTGAACACTGACTGTACACGTGGTTATGTCCTACAGTCAGTGTTGATGGTATGATGCTGAACACTGACTATACACGTGGTTATAACTTACAGTCAGTGTTGACGCTGAACACTGACTGTACACGTGGTTATGTCCTACAGTCAGTGTTGATGGTATGATGCTGAACACTGACTATACACGTCGTTATAACTTACAGTCAGTGTTGACGCTGAACACTGACTGTACACGTGGTTATGTCCTACAGTCAGTGTTGATGGTATGATGCTGAACACTGACTATACACGTGGTTATAACTTACAGTCAGTGTTGACGCTGAACACTGACTGTACACGTGGTTATGTCCTACAGTCAGTGTTGATGGTATGATGCTGAACACTGACTATACACGTGGTTATAACTTACAGTCAGTGTTGACGCTGAACACTGACTGTACACGTGGTTATGTCCTACAGTCAGTGTTGATGGTATGATGCTGAACACTGACTATACACGTGGTTATAACTTACAGTCAGTGTTGACGCTGAACACTGACTGTACACGTGGTTATGTCCTACAGTCAGTGTTGATGGTATGATGCTGAACACTGACTATACACGTGGTTATAACTTACAGTCAGTGTTGACGCTGAACACTGACTGTACACGTGGTTATGTCCTACAGTCAGTGTTGATGGTATGATGCTGAACACTGACTATACACGTGGTTATGGCCTACAGTCAGTGTTGATGCTGAACACTGACTGTACACGTGGTTATGTCCTACAGTCAGTGTTGATGCTGAACACTGACTGTACACGTGGTTATGTCCTACAGTCAGTGTTGATGCTGAACACTGACTGTACACGTGGTTATAACTTACAGTCAGTGTTGACGCTGAACACTGACTGTACACGTGGTTATGTCCTACAGTCAGTGTTGATGTATGATGCTGAACACTGACTATACACGTGGTTATGGCCTACAGTCAGTGTTGACGCTGAACACTGACTGTACACGTGGTTATGGCCTACAGTCAGTGTTGATGCTGAACACTGACTGTACACGTGGTTATGGCCTACAGTCAGTGTTGACGCTGAACACTGACTGTACACGTGGTTATGTCCTACAGTCAGTGTTGATGGTATGATGCTGAACACTGACTATACACGTGGTTATGGCCTACAGTCAGTGTTGACGCTGAACACTGACTGTACACGTGGTTATGTCCTACAGTCAGTGTTGATGGTATGATGCTGAACACTGACTATACACGTGGTTATAACTTACAGTCAGTGTTGACGCTGAACACTGACTGTACACGTGGTTATGTCCTACAGTCAGTGTTGATGGTATGATGCTGAACACTGACTATACACGTGGTTATAACTTACAGTCAGTGTTGACGCTGAACACTGACTGTACACGTGGTTATGTCCTACAGTCAGTGTTGATGGTATGATGCTGAACACTGACTATACACGTGGTTATAACTTACAGTCAGTGTTGACGCTGAACACTGACTGTACACGTGGTTATGTCCTACAGTCAGTGTTGATGCTGAACACTGACTGTACACGTGGTTATAACTTACAGTCAGTGTTGACGCTGAACACTGACTGTACACGTGGTTATGTCCTACAGTCAGTGTTGATGCTGAACACTGACTGTACACGTAGTTATGGCCTATAGTCAGTGTTGATGCTGAACACTGACTGTACACGTGGTTATGGCCTACAGTCAGTGTTGATGCTGAACAATGAACACTGACTGTACACGTGGTTATGGCCTACAGTCAGTGTTGATGCTGAACAGTGAACACTGACTGTACACGTGGTTATGGCCTACAGTCAGTGTTGATGCTGAACACTGACTGTACACGTGGTTATGGCCTACAGTCAGTGTTGATGCTGAACACTGACTGTACACGTGGTTAAGGTCTACAGTCAGTGTTGATGCTGAACACATGAGTATTACGTATCGTACGAACTGAGCAGCACATTGTTATTGAATGTGTGTTTAACCTACACTCAGCTATTATAACCTCATTTATAGAGTGTGTCATTGGCCCGTGGGAGTACCTCCCACTCCCTACAACAAAATGAATTATTATTCTGTTCAAAAAGATATTTAAAATCATAGCACGAATAAACTGACAAATAAGTTGTGATACGATTGGGACCTGATGACCAATATTTGTAGAACTGGGGACTAGCAAGGCAAATGCATAATTTTGAAATAGAAGTGAACAGATCATTGACAAAATTACATCAATTGTAAATCAGATATTTCCTTAAAGAAACGAACGACTAAACATGCTTTCAGTTATTAGTTAAGTTGAGACTAGGTTGTAAGTAAGTGTGTATCTGATTGCCGGTGACTGGTTCCCCTTGAGTTCCCAACCACTTCATTGAGACGATTACCACCCCACACGTTACTTGTAGAATGATATATGGAGCCTAGTGGCTGGAGCCCGTAGCCTGCGGGGCGCCAACACTACGTGGTAACCCCAACATGACACAATTCCTCTCCAGAACAGGTTCTTCCTTTACCGCTCTAACTGGACATCTCTTGGAGCGGACCAGTGAAATTCGATTACATCCTGATAATCCCGACAAATAAATATGAAAAGCAACGGTTTTAACATACCTCAATACAGTAACTAATTTGTTTTTCTTCCTAATTCATGATTCCTTCAACCCGTGTTCTTAAATTTTAATTTTCTACAAGTTTAACTTTGCCTTCGATGTGGCTCAGTGGCTAAATCTCCGGAGTATGAGGGCAATTCCTAGCAGTCGGTACTTTACTCGTTGAATGAAGTTCCCGCACAAGCCGGCAAACCCATGTAAACTAGGGAGTGAAGTTTTCTATAAAAAAAATCTACTCGGTTTATAACGATGTAATTTGTTATATAGAAGATATTAAATTCCATATCAAATGACATTGAACTGTTTATATATATAAATATATATAAATCAAGGAACACCCATTTGGCACATTGATACGTTCAACGTGTGAATAGATATCCAAAAATATTTATCTACTAACTAGAGTCCTATATTCATTAATAGTATAAGAATTGGAACAAAGAAGTATCATTATTGGGTGCAGGTAAACATAAAGTAAATAATGTATGCTATTAAATATATTTTAATGTAAATTTAAAAACAACCATTTGTGAAGAATAAAAACCACATTTGGAGTTGTAACATTCTTAAATTCGTTAATTTAATTTATTACTAATTAAGCATGTGAAAGTAACTAGAACAAATATATATTCTGCTCTACTTCTTACTAGTAGGGTGGATTGCTAATATTTTATCTTTTCATCAAGATAAGAACTCGTTGATATTAATTTCTATATTAATTTTAACATTTACAAGCTTCGTTCAGACACAATATACAATAGCACAAGTAAATTGGATTAGATGTTATTTCGCAAGATTTATGTGAGATGTTTATGGACCAGGAGAGTAGGCAGAGCTAATATGTAGTTGATAGTCTAAATTGATACCCTGTTCTCCCAGACCACTAGAGATGCCAGCAATGTTTACGAAGCGGAGAACACATCGGTGATCATTTTTAATGAAAGTTTAAATAATAATCACACGGATTTCAATGATAATTTTTATATTCCACAGAGATTATTTTGTGAATCCCTCTGGTCTGAGGAAGGTGAGCGCAGTTCACCGAAATCGATCACCATAATATTCGTCCATTTTGTACTTGTATTGTAATATATTTGTGCATTTTGTGCTTACATTGTGATAAATGTGTGTTGTGCGACGTTTATTTGTACTGTATATGTACCAACACATATTATGCTAATTAAAAAACTAATTTTTAAATGACACAAACAATACTAAGATACTTCAATAATTTGAATCGATAGAACGAATAACTGTTTTAAAGAACGGACGACGGTGGAGAGCGGAGCACGTGGTAGTAGGCTAATGAACATCTCTTTCCAGGAAACTATAAAACTTAACGAACAAGAAGAGTTTCACTAACGTTCATTCATACGATGCAGCGAGCATTGACACAATCATATGGCAGTACCACAGAATATAATATCTGTCTATATTCTGTGGCAGTACTAACCCGAGTTGTATGACCGACCACCACTGCCACGTCTTGTCGCTGACACAGGGCGTATGTCTGACCACCATTTACACAGGCCTAGGACACTACTGACTTGAATTGTATGAGCGACCACCACTGCCATGTTGTGTATCTGATACAGGGCGTGTAAATCACCATTTACACAAGTCTAAGACACTACTGACTTGAGTTGTATGAGCGACCACCACTGCCATGTTGTGTATCTGATACAGGGCGTGTAAATCACCATTTACACAAGTCTAAGACACTACTGACTTGAGTTGTATGAGCGACCACCACTGCCATGTTGTGTATCTGATACAGGGCGTGTAAATCACCATTTACACAAGTCTAAGACGCTACTGACTTGAGTTGTATGAGCGACCACCACTGCCATGTTGTGTATCTGATACAGGGCGTGTAAATCACCATTTACACAAGTCTAAGACACTACTGACTTGAGTTGTATGAGCGACCACCACTGCCATGTTGTGTATCTGATACAGGGCGTGTAAATCACCATTTACACAAGTCTAGGACGCTACTGACTTGAGTTGTATGAGCGACCACCACTGCCATGTTGTGTATCTGATACAGGGCGTGTAAATCACCATTTACACAAGTCTAGGACGCTACTGACTTGAATTGTATGAGCGACCACCACTGCCATGTTGTGTATCTGATACAGGGCGTTTAAATCACCATTTACACAGGCCTAGGACACTACTGACTTGAGTTGTATGAGCGACCACCACTGCCATGTTGTGTATCTGATACAGGGCGTGTAAATCACCATTTACACATGCCTAGGACACTACTGACTTGAGTTGTATGAGCGACCACCACTGCCATGTTGTGTATCTGATACAGGGCGTGTAAATCACCATTTACACAGGCCTAGGACACTACTGACTTGAGTTGTATGAGCGACCACCACTGCCATGTTGTGTATCTGATACAGGGCGTGTAAATCACCATTTACACAGGCCTAGGACACTACTGACTTGAGTTGTATGAGCGACCACCACTGCCATGTTGTGTATCTGATACAGGGCGTGTAAATCACCATTTACACAGGCCTAGGACACTACTGACTTGAGTTGTATGAGCGACCACCACTGCCATGTTGTGTATCTGATACAGGGCGTGTAAATCACCATTTACACAAGTGTAAGACGCTACTGACTTGAGTTGTATGAGAGACCACCACTGCCATGTTGTGTATCTGATACAGGGCGTGTAAATCACCATTTACACAAGTCTAAGACGCTACTGACTTGAGTTGTATGAGAGACCACCACTGCCATGTTGTGTATCTGATACAGGGCGTGTAAATCACCATTTACACAAGTCTAAGACGCTACTGACTTGAGTTGTATGAGTGACCACCACTGCCATGTTGTGTATCTGATACAGGGCGTGTAAATCACCATTTACACAAGTGTAAGACGCTACTGACTTGAGTTGTATGAGCGACCACCACTGCCATGTCGTGTATCTGATACAGGGCGTATGTCTAATCACCATTTACACAAGTCTAAGACGCTTCTGACTTGAGTTGTATGAGCGACCACCACTGCCATGTTGTGTATCTGATACAGGGCGTGTAAATCACCATTTACACAAGTCTAGGACGCTACTGACTTGAGTTGTATGAGCGACCACCACTGCCATGTTGTGTATCTGATACAGGGCGTGTAAATCACCATTTACACAAGTCTAAGGACGCTACTGACTTGAGTTGTATGAGCGACCACCACTGCCATGTTGTGTATCTGATACAGGGCGTGTAAATCACCATTTACACAAGTCTAAGACGCTAGTGACTTGAGTTGTATGAGCGACCACCACTGCCATGTTGTGTATCTGATACAGGGCGTGTAAATCACCATTTACACAAGTCTAGGACGCTACTGACTTGAGTTGTATGAGAGACCACCACTGCCATGTTGTGTATCTGATACAGGGCGTGTAAATCACCATTTACACAAGTCTAAGACGCTACTGACTTGAGTTGTATGAGCGACCACCACTGCCATGTTGTGTATCTGATACAGGGCGTATGTCTAATCACCATTTACACAAGTCTAGGACCCTACTGACTTGAGTTGTATGAGCGACTATGACTGACATTTGTATCTGATACCGGGC
The DNA here is from genome assembly GCA_035578905.1 of Stictocephala bisonia. Taxonomy (NCBI): domain Eukaryota; kingdom Metazoa; phylum Arthropoda; class Insecta; order Hemiptera; family Membracidae; genus Stictocephala; species Stictocephala bisonia. Next base: position 99,509 of record JAQJVL010001903.1, read on the forward strand.
GTATGTCTAATCACCATTTACACAAGCCTAGGACCCTACTGACTTGAGTTGTATGAGCGACTACGACTGACATGTGTATCTGATACAGGGCGTATGTCTAATCACCATTTACACAGGCCTAGGACCACTACTGACTTGAGTTGTATGAGCGACTACGACTGACATGTGTATCTGATACAGGGCGTATGTCTAATCACCATTTACACAAGCCTAGGACACTACTGACTTGACCTAGGACACTACTGATATTCCTTTGACAATCCGCCGATAGAGTGCAGGTCTATTGCAGCACCTGTTATTTTCATTTTTGTTTGCTGCCAAAACAGCTGATATTCCTTTGACAATCCGCCGATAGAGTGCAGGTCAACAGCAGCGCCTGTTATTTACATTCGTATGTTTCCTCTTCCGTCAGGTGGGGTTGGGCCCGTGACAGTGACCGACTGACTGACTTCCTGCTCCCCACTCCCCCTGACCGACCGCATGCCCCCACTACTCAACCCGGTACTCTCTAACACCTGTGATGTTGGCTGAATCACATTACGCTTCATTTTAAGTTCAATAGACATCACAATAAAAACAATTTAAAACACTTAAAGCTGTATTAGCTGATTATACTACTTCTGTCTACTGAAAGTTTTGAATTTATTTTAGTAATTTCGTTCACAAATTATTTTAAATAAATGTATCAAAGTGTAACAATTTAATTCACAATGTAATTCTGTGCAAACAAAATCAGTTGTTATAAACATGACTTAAATGTTAAATGAACAACAATATGTATAAGTTACTTAATTTTTCTTAATAAAACACAAACTTTTTGAGAAGAGAGAATTCTAAGAACATAATATTACAACGACCAACAATGCACAATGGAAATTTTTTTTAGGTCAATAATGATTAAATGTTGCATAGTGCTTCATAGATTAATGATTAAACAATAATGTGGCAAAATGTTTTCAAAAAGCGAGTGTATCCATTCCTTCACAATACGCTAAAATAATTTGAAGTCGTTTCATGTCAGCAGTGACGCACATTTGTAGGGTGGTTGGACAATTTTGAAAATCTCGTTTACAGAACTTAATCTCGAAAAGGATTAATCTATTGTGCGTACTAATGCAGTGCCTGACGAATTCAATCACCGGAATATATGTCAATAAAACGAACTGAAATAATTGTTGTAGCTTTTTGTCTTTTAGTTTACAAGCGGTATGTTCATATTTGCGGCCCTAACATTTGCGGTAAACCGAGTTATTTCTGACATTTGCGGCCCGAATTAAACTGACCCCCTACCGATTGGTTAATTTATGACTTTGGAATCAGGAGGAGGACTGACGGTCTGCCACTTGTGGCCCAGAGTCAACGTGTTAACTATAAATTTAAATCGTAAATGTCAGAATAATGTATTATGTATTTAGTGTTGGTTGTAGTTATAGATGTGATGGAAGGGAATATCTGTAAAGTTAAAGTTGACTTTAAATAAAGTTGGATTTGCAATATTTACTAAGATAGTTATGATTATCTCATATGACTCGAAACTTGTCCAACCTCAGGTGTTCAAATACGAGTGTCATTCAATAAGTAAGGAGACAAAGTACTACTGCTCAAAACGGCTGAATTGATCCATATTAAACTTTCAGGATATACAGTTGTCAATCTTGCGATGGCATATGATCATATGTTCAAACATATTTTGTAAAGATAATCTCAAATGTACTCAGATAACGATGTCAAGTCCACTCAAAAATTGCATAATGAAAGAACAACGTGCCGTGAAGAGGTTTTTGGTTCCGGAATGTAAGAAAGGTAGTAAAATCCACGGAAGAATTTTGAAATGTTTTGAAGACAATTGTTTGATTCGTTCATCGTTTACAAATGGATAGAACAGTTTCAAAATTGGCCTTACAAAAGTTTCTGACGGGCAACGGAAAGGAAGACCGGTCGAAATTGAAACTTCCTCTCTCAAATCTCTGACTGACGCGTTAATTCAGAACAATTAATTGGTGTCCCTGTTGAACTAATATTGTAAAGTGGAAAAGTAAACACGAGTGTTGGAACTGTCATTAACATTATTCACAACAAGCTGCAGTAAAAGAAAACCTGTACGAGATGGGTGCCCAGGCAACTCACGATCGCTCACAAAAGAAAACCTGTACGAGATGGGTGCCCAGGCAACTCACGATCGCTCACAAAAGAAAACCTGTACGAGATGGGTGCCCAGGCAACTCACGATCGCTCACAAAAGAAACCCTGTACGAGATGGGTGCCCAGGCAACTCACGATCGCTCACAAAAGAAACCTGTACGAGATGGGTACCCAGGCAACTCACGATCGCTCACAAAAGAAACCCTGTACGAGATGGGTGCCCAGGCAACTCACGATCGCTCACAAAAGAAACCCTGTACGAGATGGGTACCCAGGCAACTCACGATCGCTCACAAAAGAAACCCTGTACGAGATGGGTACCCAGGCAACTCACGATCGCTCACAAAAGAAACCCTGTACGAGATGGGTACCCAGGCAACTCACGATCGCTCACAAAAGAAACCCTGTACGAGATGGGTACCCAGGCAACTCACGATCGCTCACAAAAGAAACCCTGTACGAGATGGGTACCCAGGCAACTCACGATCGCTCACAAAAGAAAACCTGTACGAGATGGGTACCCAGGCAACTCACGATCGCTCACAAAAGAAAACCTGTACGAGATGGGTGCCCAGGCAACTCACGATCGCTCACAAAAGAAAACCTGTACGAGATGGGTGCCCAGGCAACTCACGATCGCTCACAAAAGAAACCCTGTACGAGATGGGTACCCAGGCAACTCACGATCGCTCACAAAAGAAACCCTGTACGAGATGGGTACCCAGGCAACTCACGATCGCTCACAAAAGAAACCCTGTACGAGATGGGTACCCAGGCAACTCACGATCGCTCACAAAAGAAAACCTGTACGAGATGGGTGCCCAGGCAACTCACGATCGCTCACAAAAGAAACCCTGTACGAGATGGGTACCCAGGCAACTCACGATCGCTCACAAAAGAAACCCTGTACGAGATGGGTACCCAGGCAACTCACGATCGCTCACAAAAGAAACCCTGTACGAGATGGGTACCCAGGCAACTCACGATCGCTCACAAAAGAAACCCTGTACGAGATGGGTACCCAGGCAACTCACGATCGCTCACAAAAGAAACCCTGTACGAGATGGGTACCCAGGCAACTCACGATCGCTCACAAAAGAAACCCTGTACGAGATGGGTACCCAGGCAACTCACGATCGCTCACAAAAGAAAACCTGTACGAGATGGGTACCCAGGCAACTCACGATCGCTCACAAAAGAAAACCTGTACGAGATGGGTGCCCAGGCAACTCACGATCGCTCACAAAAGAAAACCTGTACGAGATGGGTGCCCAGGCAACTCACGATCGCTCACAAAAGAAACCCTGTACGAGATGGGTACCCAGGCAACTCACGATCGCTCACAAAAGAAAACCTGTACGAGATGGGTGCCCAGACAACTCACGATCGCTCACAAAAGAAAACCTGTACGAGATGGGTGCCCAGGCAACTCACGATCGCTCACAAAAGAAAACCTGTACGAGATGGGTGCCCAGGCAACTCACGATCGCTCACAAAAGAAACCCGGCTTCAATTAAGTCAACAGTTCTAAAATCGATATTCGACTGAAAGATATTTGACCCCTTAAAGAGAGTCTATGCGGGAAACATTTTCAATCCAATGAAGAGGTCAACAATTATTTGAAAAAGTGGCTTCGAGATCAACCCAAAGGAATTTATCCCAGGGGTATTTACATAATAGTAAAAAGATGGAACACATGTATAAGTGTTGCTTGGGGCTGTGTTGAAAAGTAACCAACGGTTTTTGCTGATTGAGTAAACCGTTTTTGAGCAATAGCAATTTGTTTCGTTACTTATTCTATGATCCTCGTATAAACAAACTTATCCAAATCTTCGTATTACGATGACAGGGATTACTTGTAATAATATCCTAAAGTCCCACAAACAGACTAAGAGCTGACAAGAATTTAAGCATTCAGTTAATAAAAGGTTTGTGTTTTATAGCTAGATATTTGTAATAACAAGCTGTTCACCGTGCTTTGATGTGGGATAAACTTATAATCAGCAATGCTTATATTGTACTTTATCCACGTAATTAAATATTACATTTTAGTGGTTTCGCTAAACATATTGGCCAACCTATGCTATATTCTAGGCACGTAAACCTTTGTTCTTGGCAAACAATTGCTCATTGGATTTATGATTGAATTGGCAATGTTTTGTACGCCATGCTGCAGTTTACATTCAGCTTTTATTAGTGATAGTCAGTTAAAATATTTAAGGATCGCCATTTTTTATATATGAAAATATTGTGAACTTTCTGACACCTAAAAAAAATACATTATATTATTACTATCTTTACTAATTTTAGCCGTTTTAAAGGGTGGTGTCGAATTGGGCCCACGGTCTGTTAAGCGGCCCGTGTGCATTGCACGCCGTGCAAGCACGACGTACCAAATATTGACGAAACGTGCCAGTGTATGGGGAACAACGTGTCACGACGGCAATCGGATCTGGTTTTATTTTCGGCCCGCCAACATGCTAGTGCGTGGGCCAGTCTAGTGCCACGTGCCGTGCATAATATTTTGAGGTAATATTTCGTGCGCTTCAGCAAGAGATTCTTGCTTGTACTTTTAACAATGAATGATGCATCAGCCTTTCTCTCTCCCAATTTCAGGAGTCTGATGTCAGAATACTTATCTTTATTCTTTAAACAATTTGTAGCCCATATTTGCCTCCCTTCTATACACCCGAATGATGCTATTTCTATGGGTAAGTCCATCATTTCCCTTCATTGTATAGGTGTCTATTTTACAATGACACAATGTAATGTCATTGATAGATAGAGGTCCTCGCTGTATGGACCTCTATAAATTTACCTGATAGGTAAAGGTCCATATCTATCAGGTAAATAGATGCTGATATGGTTGTGTTAAAACCAAAATATCACAGTTGAACACCGACATCTGGCACGTCACAGTGTGTGGCGCACGGCGTGCGTTGCACGAGCGCTTTAGGGTCGTAAAAATGACGGTTAAACTGGGCCCATACCTCTGCAATCATGACCTATAAAATGGAATTCTCGAATCAAAACTAGCTTTAAATACATTTAAACATCAAAAATAGATGTTTGGTATGATCAATAGTGGTCAAACATCTATTTTATGCAATTAAAACATCTCCTTTTTTATATCAATATAAATAGTCGTGTAGTAATATTTTATATTTTATGTGTACGAAATGATAAACTGACAAGTGGCCATTGGAACGGTTCAGCATATCACCGTTATAGGGGTAAGGAAAACGGGCACGTAAAATAATGCTCTTTGGTAATTTGCACCATGAGTGAGAACAGTGCTACTATGTGTTCTATGCTAAGTAAGAGAGGTTTTAAGTTACTAGTTTTTAAGGTTTCAAGTTTTTGAAAAATAGGAGAACGCTGTGTGGTCAAAAGTAGCGTTGTACTAATAGAAAGTGTTCCGCGCATTTGTTTACAGACGATAACGGCGACGAATTATTTAAAGCTGTAGGTGGGCATAACCATGAACCGTGCTGAACCTTCATCGGCAGAGTATTTCGAACAGTGTAAGGCGCAAGGCTACAGAAACTTAAACTGAATCGCCCGCAAAAGTGATAAAAAAGAAATCGTTTCTCTACCAGAAAATATCAGTCGCAAAGTAACAACATGGATCGGATATGGAGGAACCTAAACTACGCAAAAAGAAGCAAAGTGCCACATCTTCCTACTAATAGTAGATGTATCGCAGACGTCCACGACTCTTTGGACAGCATCCCTATAAAAACGACTCAAGGTGAGGAAATGTTGTTTATTGAATTTACGAGCAGAGAATATTGCTGTTTTGTTCCAAGAGGAACTTAGAATATCTAACAAATATTGACAATATTTCCATGGATGGTACTTGTATAATTATTTTTTACTTTCCAAGGTGCAAACAATGGCAACTACGTTACACTGATTTTCTGTTTACTACCAAATAAGACAGACGAAACATACAATCTTACCGCTGGATTTTGATATAAAATGTTGCATTGAAACAGACATTTATCACATTACGTTATTGAGTAGGATTATTTGTAAGTTTAAATAATAATTAAAAGATGAAAGTACAATATTTTTAATGAATTTTATGTTTGCTTATGTTTAAGCGAAGTTTTATTGAAAATCCCCATTATACAGGATCTCCCACGTCAGAACGCTCGCTTAAAATATCGAAACCCATCTCTACGAACTGCTTTCCATTTGAGCAGATCAAACATCTCGCCCAATGCCAGCTGGGCCGTAGCGTGGATCAGTTTTGATGGACGAAATAAGTTCCTTATTAACGATCCGTCAATACCTGTAGGTGGGATGAACCTCCTTCGTAGGGAGTGGACAATCTTGAATCGGTTCCGAACCGGTGTTGACAGATGCAATTACTGTAAGTATAAATGGGGATTGACACTAGATCAGTCATGTGATTGCGGGGAGTCTATCCAAACAACGGATCACATAGTTACAGAGTGTCCCCTGCGCTCTTTTACGGAGGGATTGGTCAGCATACCCAGAGTCAGTGAGGCAGGTGTTAGGTGGCTCGATGTGACTTAGCTTTGTGACAGGAGATCATTTTACATTTTATAATCAATGAATATATAATCATGACTTTTGGATATTTGTCCAAATATACATCGCAGCTTTATAACTAGCAAAAGGTAGCTGACAACAAACCATACTATATAAATATATATAGTGAAGTTTTATTGCATTTACTTTTTTACATTGTTTTTACTGTTTTGTATTTACTGTTTTTACTGATCACTTAAAAAAACTATTGCTACCCGATCACATAACTAATGATAAATGTTGTCCAACTGATCAGGGACGTCTATTCAACCCCGACCCTTCAAGAGTTGACTGTTATCCACCTTGGAATGTTTTGACCGTAGGCCCAGTTCGACCTTGTCCATTTAAAATCAGTGGTTCTTAAATTACATAAATTTCTTAAAAATACACAAGCACTCAGACAGATGGACAACAAAACATTTTAGAACCTAAATGTAAGATGTTTTTCTTATTTTGACCCAAAAACTCTCCTTGGCAAGTTTGGGACACTGTATAAATAGATGTATGGCTGCAACTAATAATACAAATTTTAAACCAAAACATGTATTTGTGCTTTTCAGGATATCGAACCTACAGAACCTAAATGTAAGATGTTTTTCTTATTTTGACCCAAGAACTCTCCTTGTCAAGTTTGGGACACTGTATAAATAGATGTTCGGCTGCAACTAATATTACAAATTTTAAACCAAAACATATATTTGTGCTTTTCAGTATATTGAACCTACTTTTAAAAGGGAATTGTTTGCTTATGGAGTAATTAAAAAAAGCGTTACATGACGAGTGTTGTCTGTCACGATATAATGTATCTTGTGTGTATATGCATGTGGAAAATATAAGATATACTAATACACTTGTTGTCTATTGAAAAAAGAAGAGGTCTATTGAATACAAAATTATTAGGTTAGTCTTCAGAGGGCCGCATCTTTCACATCCCCTGCAAGCGACAGCTGTCAACCTTCCCTGGTTTAAAATTAAGAGCACCGCAAATGGCAGGTCGCTGCAAATGGAAGGGCTGCAAATGGTATAGAAAATTACAAGCCTGACCTGCTTGGGTCATGGATGTAAACATGGAGGGCTGTTAATTCATCTTCTACTGTCACCGTTTCGATTGTACTTCTTAAATGTTATTAATGAATCAATTTACTACAGTAAAACATATAATTATCCACATACTGTATTCGAATAATATTTAACTTCTTTTTATAAAAACTAAATAATAAATATATAGTCTATTATCCATAGGCATTTTCTCATGTTAAACATAATGTCTGCTCCTAATGGATTGCTGTTCTTAAAGTTGGTTGTTTATACCTGTGTGTCATTTGGATGTACGTATCTTTTAAGTATGCTGAATATATACATTGTTTGAACAGGTGATGGAATTTTAATTTTCATAATCTAGGTTTATCAATTTTTTTCTATTTCGATTATGCTAAGAGTTTTTATAAACTCTGTTTTTGATTGTGTCAGAAAAAAAGTCATCAATATATTTAAGAACTACTGCTGCACTCAAGAAAGTGTTGCTAAAAATCTTGATATTTTATAAAGAGCATTAATAAAATAATGCTTTTATTTTATTATTAACAGTTTATTATTAGCAGTTGAATAATGATAATGAATAATGAATAATGATCTTTATTCACAACAGTTTGACAATTAAATATACACAAAACTTGGGTGAATAATACTAACCACTGTTTCCAGTAATGTGGTTAGTGACCAAAAATAATAATAATAAAATTAACAAATAATTCAGTCCAGTCTCTTCTAAGTATTACAGTCTTGTATATAATTAGAAAGGCATTCTGTAGCGTCCATTAAATTCAAACTACTACTATAATAACAGTACTAGAAAATTAAACTAAAATTAATAATTTACAGTTCGTAAACTAATATTTTCTATAATTTACTCTAAGTTAAGGCCTGACTCAGACAACTTGTGTCATGTATAGTGTATAACCAGTTCTTTAGCTTGTGGCAAAATTCCTTATTGTTGTTGCTTTCTTTAATGTATAATGGTAATTTATTGAAATAATTTGGGCCTAAGTAATTAAAAGATTGTTTGAAGAACATTTTGTTTACTTTGGGTTTGATAAATAATCTATTCTTGTTACTTCTCATATCGTGATGAATTCTGGTTGAGCCTCTATTGCCACTTCGTATATAGAATAATTTTAATGTTTTATAGATGAATAAATGTTGGATGGGTAAAATTTTTAATAAATAGAATAAAGGTAAAGAAGAGTCTCTTGCATTTGCTTTCAGGATTATTCGAATAAATTTATTTTGAATTGTTCTAATAGTATTTATTGTTGTTTTACAAGTTCCCCCCCAACAAATAATGCCGTATTGTATCCTTGAATGAATCAGACCATAGTACAGAGTTCGCAGTAAATTTACATCACAAAAATTTCTAAGAAAGTAAAATTTTCTTAAATTAAATCTAGTTTTATTTATCAAATCACAAATATGCTTTTTCCAGGACATTTTGCAGTCTAAAGTTAACCCTAAATATTTAAAGGTGGGGACTTGCTCAACAGCACTACAGCCACACGACTCACCTTCACAATCAAATTTATGATAAACTATAGGGTTTGCGAATCTAAAGCCGGTCATGTGAAAGTTAACATATTTAGTTTTTTTTACATTAACATGCATTTTATTCTTGAAGCACCATGACCGCAAAATGTTCAAATCATCGTTAATACTCTTTTGGAGATTTAATTCATTTTTGTTGGAGGATACAAGTGCAATGTCATCGGCAAATGCACTAACTGAACATGTGAAATGTTGATCTAACAGGTCGTTAATAAAAATTAAAAATAGATTTGCAGAGAGTACGGAGCCCTGAGGGACTCCGGCTCTTACTAATAATGAAGTGCTTAATTGATTATTAATTTTAACTGATTGGGTCCGTCCTACAATAAAGCTATCAAACCATTTCAACGCAACACCTCTTACACCGGCACTTTCCATTTTATTAAGTAAAATATTATGATTCACAAGGTCAAATGCTTTTTTAAAGTCAACAAATACTGCAGTCGTTTTTCTGTTATTATTTATGTGTTCATATATTAAGCTTGAAAAGTTTATTAACGCAACTTCTGTAGATTTATTTTTTGTGAAACCAAACTGGGATTTATTCTGGAAGTTTATAGAACTCAGGTAATTTACTAATCTAACTTTCATACATTTCTCCATTATTTTAGAAAAAACAGATAACAAGCTAATCGGTCTTATATTTTCAATTTCGAACGAATTATTTTTTTTAAATAGAGGTACAACAATGCTATTCTTGAGTGACTCTGGAAAAATACCAGTTTCAAAACTTAAGTTAATTATGTAGGCTAAAGCGTGAGCTATTTCATTGTAAATATGCTTGAGCATCTCTACAGAAAATCCATCGTGGCCAGTTGATTTTTTATTTTTAAGACTTTTAATTATGTTTGTGACTTCGGCAGAGTCAGTAGGAGCAACAAAGAATGAATGATTGGTCTGATAATTCGTCAAATTACAAACTCTGCCAGCCAACCGGTCAGTGTTATCAGCTGTACTTTGTACACTGATAAGGTAGTTGTTGATCGCCTCTGACAATTGCTTGGGATCCTCCAAAACTGTCCCATCATCCAATACAACTTTATCTATATTATTACGTTTAAGGCTACCTGTAATGCTGTTTATCACCCTCCACTGTTGACGACTGTCCCCATTACATTTATTAATTAAATTAGCATAATAGTTGTTTTTTAACTTGTCAATGTCGTTTTTCAAATTCAAACAAAATTTGTTATAGTAAGCTGTAAAATTTAAATCATATGGTCTTTTTTTCAGTATTTTATACATTTTCTGTCTTTTTTTAATTCTATTAACTATATTTATATTAATCCAAGGGCTTTTTTGTCTTGCTTTACGATACTTACCATTAATATGCTGAACAATTGATTTATGTTTATTTATAACATTATTTAAAATACTACAAAAACTCAAATAACAATAATTAACATCATTACTCTGATAAATACAGTTCCAGTTAACTTTTTTCAATTCATCTTTAATATTATTATAGTTATACTCAATTGTTGTATTCTCAGTTCTTTCAATAAATTCATAACAAGCCAAGCTAATATTAAGGCCTAGTAAACAGTGGTCGGTTATGCCCAAATTAAATATTGCACTTTTCGAGTTACTAATATTCTTAAATTTTACAAAAATGTGATCTATACAAGTTGAACTAAATTGTGTAATTCTTGTTGGTCCGTTTATTAAAGATAAAAACCCGTAGCTATTTAATAAACTATTGTAATTTGTAACATGAACTGAATTTCTAAGCGTATCTAAATTTATATCACCAACAAATATTGAATTTAGTTTAATAAGCGGTAAGATATAATTCAATTCTTGAACAAAATGTGCCTCTGTAAATTGATTTAATCTATATAAACAGGTCAAATTGAAGCGTGTTGAACCACACGATATATCAAGAGATAGACAATCGGCCGTTGACATATTTATGTTTAACTCTGCAAATTTAAATTTATTAGAAATGAAACATACGACACCTCCAGCTCGATATGTGTCATTGCATTTAGTAGCTACGTCAAAGCCTGGAATTTTGTATAAATTAATCTCTTCACTGTTTATCCAAACTTCACTCAGTACAATGAAACCTAGGTTATGAATAATTGAATCTATTTCGGCTAGCAAAGAATTAAAGTTTTTCCTGATACTTCTAATATTTACATATAATAAACTAATATTACCTCTGTCAGATTGGGGAACAAAAAACTTACTGTCTAGGTGATGGTAGATATCACAACATACGTGTGAGTCCATTATAATATTTGTACTTACATTACGCACTATTTACAAATTATATATACTCTTCAGAGAGAAAAAAGATAACTAGACATACAATACTATGTAATGTATATAACATCCACAGACCTAGAATATTTTATTCAGATCTTGAATTTTAACAATTTTGTGACATTTTTCCCCATCCGACTTCCTAACAAAAAATTTTCCCTCTCGGAACCAAACATATTTAATATCTAACTCCCTACATTTCGTCTTAAGCTTGCCAAGAAACTGTTTGTTTTCTGGGCAGAGGTGCTCATTTAAGTATACCATATTTTTAGGAAATGTAGGATGTACCTCGTTCGCCATCAGGGTCTTCTTCGTCTTGAAGTTGGACAACCACTTGTCCCTTACCAGCCGATCTCGAAACTGTACTATCAAAGGTGGGTCTCTCTTGGTGTTGTAGCTTGGCACTCTGTGAACTGCAAGTATGTGTTCCTGCTCCACTGGTTGGCCGATCGCCTTCCCGATGTCCTTCACCACCTTGAGAGTATCCTCTTTAGGTGTAGAAGGGATGCCGCTGATTTCGATATTGGACTTCCTTGAGTACTGTTCTAGTTCCCTTACTCTATCAGTCAACTTGTCCACCGCACCTGTAAGCTCTGCGTTCTTCAACACCAAATCTTCGTTTTGCTTCTTCATTTCTTTGAACTCCTTTCTAATAGTATTCATCAGAACGTTGGCGTCATCAATGCTCTTCGACAGGAACTCAACGGATTTGTTAAAATCATTTAATTTGTCATTGTGACGTTTTAGCTCATCAAATACCTCTTTTTTAAATGCATCTAGTACATTGATCATAAATTGTTTCGTGATGGCTGTAGAGGATGACGACGACTTGCTGCTCAACACAGAGGGTTCCTTCTTCTGCTGACAATCTTCGCATTTCCAGTCTTTATTGCCTGTCCGGGTTTATTCTCCAAACGAAAAAGATGGACAAAAATAGAAAATTTGTCTATTTGTGCTTCTATTTATACCATTTTAAAAACATTACATTTCTACTGGAATTGTATTATTTCAAATCAACGTAGGCCTATTATTAAATTAGGGCTTTATGTAACGTCAATTCGCGGGGATTTTCCCTCGCAGGAAGTTTATCAACAAAATTAACAATTGTCTTACAAGATTACATAAAGTTATGTAAGATCAGTAATAAAAGCCGACTTGTTTAAATTGGTGGTGAATCAGGAATAACATGAGATATGAATGATAAAATATGACTTCCTTGATCTTGTTACAAAATGGTATTGATATATTTATTAAAAATATAGTATATATTCTGTAGGCCTACTCACTAGTTGTTTTAAACTTTTCTCAGAGAACATTCAATCACTCATTGAGGCATTCTAGACGTGGACATCAATTTATTAATGGTAACCATTGAACAGTCATTAAGTACACATTAGATATTTGAGCTCATTACTAATTGTTTCAAATCATCAAAACATCCTCGAACATGTCTGTCTAATGATTATTTATCATTAGTAAAATTACGATTATTAAATAGACCAAGTAGACGCTAATAGTTCTGGATACAAAAGTACTGTCATAATTTAACTATAAACATTATTGTTCCGTTGAGTCGAAACTTAATTAATTTATAAATGTGAACTCTTTCTTATAATAACTTTGTTCTTCAAATCACTAAAATCAACAATAACACCACATAAAATATGAAGAAATACAATATTTGGATCAACTGAGAGTGTTGGTGTTATTTTCAAATTCTGTTGCGTATATTATAAAATATATTACTACTGTTAAACAAATATACATTTAAAAAATGTATAATTTTCTCCATTTTCTATATTTTTATTTAATTTCTCTTAGGAATATATGACTTGAATAAGATAAAATTTGATTGTATATGCGCTTTAACTGTTGTATCATGTTTTTTAGCTTCGTTATAAGTTTGTTGTTCGTTTTAAGAACTTATATTTGTTTGATTTTGGTGGTAATCTTTTGTGTTACTTTTAGATAAGTTTTTGTTGATTTATGCTTTTAGTTACTATTAAGGGGTTTTTTTTTTTAAATTGATGGTTGGCCGGACTCAAAATAGATCTATAAAAATGTATGTATTATGATTGCTTTTTTTAGATTTGATATATAAACGTTCACTTTATCGTTTTGTATTTTAATTTTTAAAATTTCTAAGTCAAAATACAAATTAAAAAGAAACTTCCAAATAACGATTCATTAGACATATTTTAGTAAACATAAAGTAGATCAAATATGTTTCTAATTCAATTCATGATGATGGGAAATGGATTTTGACAACCGTTTATACAACAATTAAGGAATATTCCAATATATAAAGATATAGGATGGATGAAGGGTTCGGTGGGAAAGTTTTTCCGTTTGGCAAGGAAGCCATTATTATCGTTCCAGGACTTTCCCTTTTAGAGAGAGATGTGATATTATAATTATCAGTCTTTTCGCAATTTCTTAAACAGAAAGGGAAATTAAGGGTCCGTCGCCGAAAAAACGCCAAAAACTTAGGTTTCTATTTCAAGGAATCGGTTCGTAACATAATGAATAGTAACACCATTAGTTTGTTTTTGTTTGAAATTAAATATTTTTATATTTTTTTCATGGTTTAAAAGTGAAACTTTAATTACATTCTTGACCATTTTACATTTAAAAAGCCCATAATATCACCTTATGATCTACTAAAAATGCCATTTACTTATTATATAACGTTCACTATGACATTTGATTTTATTCATTTTAGATTTCCCATCCAATGTTAAATGTTGAGTCTTAAAATATTTAAACCAGCTGTTGTTGCGGGCCTCACTAACAAAATCACAGGCACAAATATTCTTATTATATAGAATATCTAATGTAGGAATGAAGGCTATATATCATTACAATAATAGACACGGACCGTGTAGTTGAAGTAGAAAACAGCACTACTTGCGACTACTATTGTAGGTGTATATAATGAAGGCTATATATCATTACAATAATAGACACAGACCGTGTAGTTGAAGTAGAAAACAGCACTACTTGCGACTACTATTGTAGGTGTATATAATGAAGGCTATATATCATTACAATAATAGACACGGACCGTGTAGTTGAAGTAGAAAACAGCACTACTTGCGACTACTATTGTAGGTGTATATAATGAAGGCTATATATCATTACAATAATAGACACGGACCGTGTAGTTGAAGTAGAAAACAGCACTACTTGCGACTACTATTGTAGGTGTATATAATGAAGGCTATATATCATTACAATAATAGACACGGAGCGTGCAGTTGAAGTAGAAAACAGCACCACTTGCGACTACTATTGTAGGTGTATATAATGAAGGCTATATATCATTACAATAATAGACACGGAGCGTGCAGTTGAAGTAGAAAACAGCACTACTTGCGACTACTATTGTAGGTGTATATAATGAAGGCTATATATCATTACAATAATAGACACGGAGCGTGCAGTTGAAGTAGAAAACGGCACTACTTGCGACTACTATTGTATTTGAATTAATGTGATGACGTTTTGTCATGGTCGACAGACAACCCTTACTGAGTGACATGTAGATGTGTAATTTTATAATCAATGAATTTATTTCGGTTAAAAACAACAAATTAAAGTTCACTTTGCTTAAAAAATTTGTTAATGATAAATAATACTTTATTTAATAGGAGTAGGAAACAAATTGTGATGACCACAGTTATTTTATACGTTTTATGTCAAAGGTGACTTAGGACATTGTCATTTCGCTACAGTAACACAACTACTGTATAAGGTTTGTGTTTTATATATATAATGTATCTATATTGTATATTGATATACAGCTAGTGCTTAATGATTATTCTTAAATGTATAGGCCTACTATAGTTACAAAATTACTAACATAAAATTATCAATATTTTGTATAGATTACTATTGCAATATATATTAGAAACCAACATAGACTCGAGTAAAAGTACATTAATTTGACCTGAGAATGAGCTAAATAGCTGAAGAATTTATTCAAAACAAAGTTTGTAATGTAACATAATTAGCGTGAAGGAGTTGCTTCACACAGGGCCGTCTATGTATGCTCTCAGACACTACCCTATTTGAATTTCCGAACCCTCCAAGTTATTAGGCCTTTGCAGAATTAGGCCTATTAGCCTGTTATTAGGTGAATGTGTAATTTTATTTAGTTTCTTATTAACTCTTGTAAGGTTCTTTATTGTCTTCAATATGTTGGTTGCTATAAAACTCAACTTTTTTTTCTTCTGTATGATCTCTTATTCACTCCCATTTTCCAGAAAAAAGACAGTAACAGTAGTATAAAGTAACACAGACAACAGTTGTTGTTTGAACAGTAATCAAATGTAAACAAAAATAAATCATTAGCACATCAGCTGTTGATGGCCTGATGCCTACACTTGCCATACAAAGATGAACATAAATTATATTCTCATATTGTAACAACAGAGTATTTTGAACATGTGAGTTTTGTGTGAAAATGTCATTTTTAGCTCCTAACACTAACCATTTAGTGCGACGTTACAAAAGCTTTTTCTTTATGTCTTTCTCAAATATTGAGCTATTTAGTGAACCTTTTACTAAAATGTTCACTAATCACCAAATTATGTAAAAACCACCGTTTTTCAAAAAGTTTTTAGGTGTACCGTCACCCTTAAAAGGGTAATTAGTGAATTACCATGGTCTTCCTAGAACCCCAACCTCAAAGAAAAAAAACAATAATACCTTCAGCCATAACTGAAAAGAAATAAGCGTTTGTTTGAACTATTCCTTTTATAATTATTTACCTCGGTATGGGTTTATTGATTTTCGGATAACAATAGTCAACCGTACTCGAAAATAATATTTTGCTATAATATTCCGAATAAAATAAATTTGGTACTGGCGGAACGGCCACGCGCCACTGGTCTGAAATGACAAAACTCTGAGTTTTAATTTGCTGTCAAACTTAAAATAAGTAAGCGATAATTTTCAACCTAATAGAGTAGTGCCCACCATATTATATTCTTTAAGAAAAAATTAAAGAAATCTGGAGATTTTGCTTGAACTATTATATTTTATTTATTATTTTTTTTTTTATAGTGATATTAGTGTTTAAGAACACGTTTTTATGAGTGAAATTGCGCGTGAGTCGTCTTTAACCTGTCATTGTAGCGAGAATAATAATAGTAATACAATTATTTCTTGTGAATGGATGACAGTTTGACTCATTGTGATTAATTTTGTATAAGACTGATTAAATAATTCAAACAAGTTAATGAGAAATTATGTTTTTTTTGTAAACCTTTGGAAACTCGGTAATGACAAACGCTAGACAACATTTCTTTAAACCTAAATTAATTGTGTTATTTAAATGACACTAAAATCATTCTCTCGTATTACATTGAATTTTCTTGAACTAGGAAGAATGATTCAGGAGTTTTCAAAACTAGATTGTCAAACAAGGCGGCGGTGATATCACACGCTCATTGTACAGTCACTGGCTCAGAAGTCAGCTCTGGCCCCTCCAATTGTAAACACAAGGCCTTTTTGTCATTACTAATAGAATATTAACTAAAATTTGAAAGGGCCTAAATATTAGAATTGTACTAAACCTAATAACCTTAAATACACTGAATACGGTAACATTATTGTCACATCTAAATAACAAAACTTGTAATAGTTCTAAACTAAATAAATGTAATAAAAATAAACTGGTGATTAAACTATACCAAGCACTGTTAAATCGGTTAAGAACTGAACACGAACACACTTCAAAGTCAGTTAAATCACATTTTTTTTACTAGAGAAACATTTCTTATCTAGAAATATCGTTGTTATGTTATTTTTAAGGTTACTTTACGCTTGGGACTGAACAACCGGTTTACACGTTTCTTGAGCAAAGTATACCTTACGTCTCGATGTAAACGAACTATGAGTTTACTTCATCAACTCTTCATTACTTTTCTACATGTTTTATTAGTGCTACAGTATTATTTTAGTAATGCATAAATAACACAGTTAATGTTTGCTTAAAGAGATTTTGTCTAGCGTTTGTTGTTACCGAGTTTGCAAAGGTTTACAAAGAAATTATTTTCTCATTAACTTGTTTGAATTATTAAATGAGTTTTATACCAAACTAATCAATGGATCAAACTGTCATCCATCCACAAGAAATAATTTTATTATTATTATTCTCGCTACAGTCACAGGTTAAAGACGTCTCACGCGCAATTTCACTCATAAAAACGTGTTCTTAAACAAAAATATCACCAAAATAAGTAAATTAGTTCAAGAAAAATTTCCAGCATATTTTCTCTTAAAGAATATAAATTGGTGGACACTATACAATTAGTTTGAAAATTATTTCTTAGTTATTGTCCGTTTAGCACCGAAATAAAAATTAGAGTATTGCCATTTCAGACCAATAATGTGATAGGATGATTAAGTCAACAAATTAACTTTCCAGTAAACATGATGTTTTGGAACGTCGGATACAAACACATGTACTGTCCTGTGCCACAGAGAAGGAAGAAATTTACTTTTCTCTGTGAATGTGCCCATTACAAACTGCCAAGATCAAATATGTTATCGCACTTGTTCAGATAAGCTTACTCCATTAAATTAATGGCTATTCTTTCAATAACTTAGGCTTTTACTTAAACTAGTCAACATTTCAGATTTTTTAGAATTTAAGCTTCTAATACGTAACATTATATTCCTAATAAAAGGATTGTTATTATATGATTATTATAATCAGGCAGTTTCACATAGATGCTGATACTACTATTAAAGGAGCAAAGATGTATTTGCTCTTATATTTTTGTACAATATCAGTGAATTAATATGTTGAAAATATAATTTTGTAAGTAGGCTTCTCGTAGATGTCTTTTAGGAACAATATTTTAAAATTTGTGTTTGACAAATTTGACAGTTTCGGCTGTTGATATTTTGTAACATTTTAAGTTGTAATTAGAAATAGGAGTTATTCACACAATTAAACATTAAAAGATTATTATATAATTAATCGTGATCCAAAAATTAAAAAGTAGTGATATCCCCTAATTGTTCTTAGGCCTTAGAAAAATAAAAATACAAATACGCAATTTCAATTCTAAGTAAAACAAACTGTGAGAAATTAATGAAACATTTAGTGATCGGTTAGTACCTGTAGGTAAATATTCCAGAAAGTAGTTAAGCCGGCAGCCGAGCGATCACACTGACACACAGACAGACACAGGCAAGTGTGGAGTGCCGAGTGAGATCCACCTGTCGCCCCCCCCACCAGCCCCTCCCTAGTGACCCAGACTCAGGCTACTCACCACTGTATGAGAGATTCGGCAACAGGAAGTGAGAACGTCGGTCAAGAAGTTTGGGACAACTTATGGTTGTAAGTTTGACTTCTCTTTAAAAGCACAGTCGGTATACGGGCGTGTCTGGCCTATATACTGAAACCTTAAGATCCACTATTTTAGGTTTACATACATTTTCGCAAAGCGAAACGCTCCTCTTTAAATTCAGCAATCGTTGGAGCCCAGCCCCGGTCTTATTATTAGCTGACCCGATAGGCGTTGCCCCGTCTTATTACTAGCTGACCCGATAGGCGTTGCCCCGTCTTTTTACTAGCTGACTCGATAGGCGTTCCCCGTCTTATTACTAGCTGACTCGATAGGCGTTGCCCCATCTTATTACTAGCTGACTCGATAGGCGTTGCCCCATCTTATTACTAGCTGACCCGATAGGCGTTGCCCCGTCTTATTACTAGCTGACCCGATAGGCGTAGCCCCGTCTTATTACTAGCTGACCCGATAGGCGTTGCCCCGTCTTATTACTAGCTGACCCGATAGGCGTAGCCCCGTCTTATTACTAGCTGACCCGATAGGCGTAGCCCCGTCTTATTACTAGCTGACTCGATAGGCGTTGCCCCGTCTTATTACTAGCTGACCCGATAGGCGTTGTCCGTCTTATTACTAGCTGACCCGATAGGCGTTGCCCCGTCTTATTACTAGCTGACCCGATAGGCGTTGCCCTGTCTTATTCATGAGTGTTTAATTTAAATTAGAGATGAATAATGAAATTAAAAGAAACAAGTATACAAAATATTTCAAATAAATATTCTTTATTGCAATGCTTTTTTGTACACAACATAAATAATAAATCATTTTTTTCTCGGCATAAATATATAATGATGATGGTTTTTTAACTCGAAAACAGGCAACATACAATTGACCATGTGAAAAACTTGGATTTTCAAGATTTATGCCACAGTCATATAACGATTGTCCCTGTGATTTATTTATAGACAAGGCAAATGCAAGTTGGATTAGAAATTGTAATCGTTTAAAATCAAATGGCACATCGTCAGGAATTATGGGAATACGTGGCATCAAAACGGTTTCTCCTTTGAAATTTACATTCACAATTTTGGCTTCAATGATATTGTTCATTATTTTTTCACTGTAATCATAGTGCATTACAGAGCCTTGGTGGGTTAATATACCGCAACATAATGATTACCGCACCAACTTTCAACTGCAGATTATGAGGTGGTAAACCGGCAATTCAAGTGAATTTATTAAACATTCTGTGGGATAGTTGACATCATCTGTGTTGGCGACATAATCAACCGACTTGCATGTTATCAGATTGCCAGCTAACTTATTTTGAATTTGAAAATTCATTTCTTTAACATCAACGTTTTTTGCAGCCAATATAACACGTTCGCTCAACCAAACGTGATCGTTGTAATTCTGTCCATGGTTTGGGAATATCATTTCGATGAGTTCAGCCTTAGATTCACTTAATTGACAAAAATTGTTAGGGTATGTAATGTATCCTGACGATGCGTCAACAGAAATTCTGTCATTACCAATGTCGAGCAGTTGTTTTGAAAACATCTCTCCAGATCGGTCATTCTGTAATTCTACTCACATGTTCATGTTTAATTAAAGTGTTTTGACATACTTCAATAATTAGATGATTTAAAACATGCATTAAGTTCATCGGCTGGTATTGATCGTGGAATTACTGGTAGTGTTTGTAAAAAATCACCTGCCAAAAGTATCATAGCACCACCAAACAGGTTTATGTTGTTTCGTAAATCTTGCATCGTGCGGTCTAATGCCTCCAAATATTTTTTGTGTGCTGTTGTGCATTCGTCCCAAATGATCAGTTTCTTTGCTGCAGCACTGTGGTCATTGCAGAATTCTTTGAAAGATTGCAAGTTGGAGTTTCAGTTGTTTGCATGTTCAGCGGCAGCTTGAGTGCTGAATGAGCTGTTCGACCGCCTAACAATAATGTAGTTGCAATAACTGATGAGGCAAGTGCAAGTGCAGTTTCATTTTATGATCGAATTGTTGACAAAACCAATGATATTAAAACAGTTTCCAGTTCCACCTGGAGCATAAATACCACCAGTTAAATCGTTCACTCCTTTCACAATTCTCTCGTAAACATATTTAAATTTGCAAACATTTGTATTCACTATCTAGTATTGGTAATAAGGAATCTGTTCTATAATATATTTGACCCTGAATCTTGAAAGTAGGAATAAATATAATTTTTGTTGTACCAAATGATGTCATTTGAAAGCAATTATTGTACTGCTGAATATGAGTAAAAAAAATGTCTAGAATCTGGCCCGTTTCCGGAAACCAATGACTGTAGCGGGTCTGGTGGCGGTACTGATGGCGTCAACTTAAATTTTCCACTCGTGGAACACAATCCAGGGGCTTAACTTTTAAACTTTAATGCCTTGCAATGTGGACACACAATTTTCATTGTTCCAATAGCAACAACTACGGGCAGTAAGCAGCAATCGATTGCCACGCCGTAACTGAACGCAGCTCGTTTTTACGCAACATTTCTCTGATGTTGGCTTCGCGTTGCTCATCAGTTTGACTTGCTCGTATATATCTTTGGTTTGCAGCATTGCAAGTTCTGTGACCTAAGTTGGTACGTCCAACTGGTGGCATTTGAATTACCAAAATTCAACAAAACATGATAAACTATAAATAGACCATTTAAGACCGTGAAACATCTTCTAATAAAAATAACTGAACAAACTGAAAATAATACAAAACACTGGTCATAACAAAAATCTATTTACCTGGACATATGGTGTTTTCTTCCACTAATGGAATTTGCTAAATTCTTTAGTAATTTGTTTACACTTGCTAAAGACACAATTTAAACAAATAAATTCTCTTTTTTAAATTATAAATACTGTAACCCATACGATGGGCGGAATTATAATATAAATAAACTTTATACAGTTACATTGCATTCAGTCCAAATGTAATATATTGTATGAAATGTTGGTAAATATCTTAATATAAAATTAGTTTATTTACCAACATTTCATACGGTATATTACCAAACTTACAACAGATGTTTGTATAAACAAATACAAATAAGTTGCAGAACATTTACATCACCTGTTTCAAATTTTCCTTTCATTTGTTTTGTTTGTAAACAAATCAAACTATAAAACTCTTCAGTTAATTTTCCAAAATGTTCCAATTTCCTTCTGATTGTTTAAATTTTTCTTTCTTCAGGGACATTCAATGAAAAATTCAGTAACTTTAAAAAAAAGATAAAGGAAATGTCTTAAGGCGTTGTCAAGTGATGTAATGACAACGAATTTCAGGTACTCATTTTTATATATTAAGACTAGCCGACAACCCTTGCTTCGCTCTCAGGTGGTTCTCTACGCTTGCTTCCCCTTCCCTCGGTTGCTCTCCCTATATATTAATATAAAATCTCAACTAGATAGTATAGTTTTATAGTCTAGAAAACCGAAGAGTTCTACTTTATGAGAATGCAAAGTAGTGCAATCATGTTAGAGCAGTGGAAATTACTTTAAAATTTTCACAATGATAACCAAATTAACCAAGCTTTTGTGTTGTTTCTGTTTTGTTTCTTTAGCTGTATGAAATAAATTATTAAATTAATGCCAGTTTTGCTCTTATGGAAGAAAGGAAACGTTCGGTGGCTGTTTATACACCTTAAAAATGTAATTTTAAGAAATACTTTCTTGGTGGGTATCTATTATATGAAAACTAATTTCCTGCAAATTTCATCAAAATCTGTTCAGTGGTTCCAGATATTTAGTGATGAGTGAGCTCATCGTTTTCGATTTTATACATTAAGGTCTGTATTGGCTACGGTTTGAAAAATTGAGTGTAAACTTTACATTGTATTTAATGAACTAAATATAATTTCAAAATAGTTATCGAAGTACATCAATCATCAGTCTTAAAATTCATTTTAGTTAAATTATTTTAAAAAGTTAAGACTGTAAATGATTTATAATGAGATATATCAAAATGTACTTTTTGAAATTAAATTATCTAACTGCAAAATAAAAAAATTATGAGAGGCGATACTACTAAAACTACGTTTACTAATGTCACGCCATATCAACAAGTTTATGGCGTACATAAGTTTACTGAAGTTCTGATAAATGAAACAAGTACAAACCAATTTTATTCAGGATCTACAAGTACCCTACTTCTCACTCAAACTTAGACAGTGACATTGTGGAACTGACGCTCCTGCTCGCCGTTGCCGGTCGTTGCATGTGTGCAGGCCGTCTTCCTAAGGAGGTAGCGGGTCACTGAATATGTGGTAAAATAGGTTTCTATGTCTATTAACTTGGTATCAACTTTTCAGCTCTATCTTAAATCTTTTCAAAAATATTTGTTCGGTCCGGGGCTTTTTAGAAACCCTGTATATGTGTGTGTATGAGTTAAACTGAGGTCGCATTTTTACACCCAATTTGAAAAAGAAAAAAAAAACATTATTTTTGTAAAGTTGTAGATCAAGTAGTACGTATCATGCTATAATTTATTATAACTATAATTATTTTACGTCTTTCCATTTTTTTAGTAAAAAATTAGCGTTTTTTTCTGAAAATATCACTTTCCGATCAAAATATAAATTCTTACATAAAAGTAGGCCTAAGATGCTGAATACCAAGACTGAAAGATTGAGCCCTCTCGCAACTCTCTAGAACTAATGGGTTCAGCTGGGGGTTGTTTCCTTTCTTAAGATTAGAGGTGTTTTATATATATATATATATATATATATATATATATATATATATATATATATATATATACAGGCGGAGAAAAATCCAAGCCCTTGGATTATCCTCGACGTACAAAGAAAGCTAATCCGAAGAAGGAAAATGGCTGCGATATTGTTTTGGGTTGATGTACTTTGATCCCAACGAAGTACCAGAAGCTTTCTGCGATCTAATAGCAATCCAGCCAGCTGATGTTCGTCTCACGAGATTTGCTGATTACAACACTGACATCTACATAAATGAAGAATTGAAAGCATATTTTCCTTCTAGAATTTGGGCGGCAGCATCCACAGACCTTTGGAAAACCACAAATGCCTCTGAAGGATTTCATTCTAAGTTTAACGTTGCATGTCCATCGCCTCATCCGAACGTATTTCAGTTTATCAACAGTTTTAAGTCTGTTCAAATCGATTCATATGTGTTGTTTAACAGTAAACATAATGGCCTACATCACACCCACGACAAGAAAACTCAGAAAAAACAAAACAATAGCAAAAGCTTATACAAATTAAGTCAGGAAAAGTTTATAGACTTAATTTTGTTAAATGTGTTTCTTATAGAGCATGTTTAAGAAAGTGAGTCATGCTCGTGCATAGCCAATGCTACAGGACCTCTTTCATGTGATATCTATATCCTTACAGAATATATATTTTTTTTAATTGCAATTTTATATTGATATCATCCTTGTTTATAGTAGTAATGTAGTTTTTATAATTCTTGTTACACTGTTTTTTTATCACCAAATTATAATATTTATTTTAATTGTATATTATGTATAACGATGGATATTCATCTTAGTTCTTATCTTTAGTGGTAGTAAAGTTTAAATGTATTTACGATACTTACATATTGTTTATTGAATCCGTTGTTTCCTATTATTCACAACGACAGGGGTTGCCCAACCGCTGTAATGGTTGTTCTATTCCAATGCAGAATCAAACTACTGAATTAATCTAGTATAATGGCTGCCTGCCGCTGTGGATAAAAATATAAAACAGCGTGTTAAAAATGTATGAAAATACTTTGTGATATGGAAGAACAGGTTAAAATGAACAAAAAAGTTCCTTTCATACTAGGCATAGGGTTTATCCCGCATAGTTTAGCTTGCGTTTTTATTGTAATACATCATAATTAAACAACTGTTTCAGCTGCAACGTTATAATTTTACATGGTTGTATGTATCTATCTATTATAATTCTCTAATATTTTGCTTGAATAAAAATAACTCCATTAATTTCGAAATTGTCAGTATTTATTTTTGCGATCTTATTTTATTGTAAACCATTTTAAAGGCCACCATTTTTAAACTAAAGCTAGATTTTTTATTGAAGCGAAAATAGTTAGCTGCTAATTAGACGTACAACTCTATAAAATACAACAATGTAGCAAAAACTGTTTTTTTTGAGCTAAGCCTTAAAAAAAAGCACGCACGCACGCACGCACGCCCACACACACACACACACACACACACACACACACACACACACACACACACACACACACACACACACACACACACACACACACACACACACACACACACACACACACACACACACACACACACACACACACACACACACACACACACACACACACACACACACACACACACACACACACACACACACACACACACACACACACACACACACACACACACACACACACACACACACACACACACACACACACACACACACACACACACACACACACACACACACACACACACACACACACACACACACACACACACACACACACACACACACACACACACACACACACACACACACACACACACACACACACACACACACACACACACACACACACACACACACACACACACACACACACACACACACACACACACACACACACACACACACACACACACACACACACACACACACACACACACACACACACACACACACACACACACACACACACACACACACACACACACACACACACACACACACACACACACACACACACACACACACACACACACACACACACACACACACACACAATAAACAAAACAAGATAAATTGTATAATTTACTCTTACAGAAACGTTTTTGTTTATTTTAACCTGTTCCTGTATGGAAATATAAAATATTTTCAAAATTTTTAACAGCCTGTCTACATTAGATTTAGCTAATTTACTGGCAGACCTGCAACTTGTGAAAAGGATATTTTCTCAGCCTGCATATCAGTGTGGACTCTAGAAGTTGTTGATGCCTATTAATATAATGATGGATTGGAGTTTCATCCAGTAGTTTCAATCCCTGTTTAAAACCACATTCCAGGCAACAATGTGATATATTTATCAAATATGCTTCCATTCTACGCAAATGATGAAGTGTGCCGGGGGTCTTACCGAGCTCTCTACGCAAAAGATGGAAACCCTCTACCTGGCTTTCTACATTCTGCGCAAATGATGTACGCCCGTCGGAGGAAGTGGGTAGGCTTGCGGTCTCCTCTTCATGTTACAGGACCTGTCTTGAGACGCACTGAGGAGCTGTATGAACTCCGCCTTCAGTTTGTCGTATTTCCCAGAGGTCGATGGTCTAGGTAGGCTTGCGGTCTCCTTCTCATAATGTTCCAGCACCTGTCTTGAGACGCACTGAGGAGCTGTATGAGCTCCGCATTCAGTTTGTCGTATTTCCCAGAGGTCGATGGTCTAGGTAGGCTTGCGGTCTCCTTCTCATCATGTTCCAGCACCTGTCTTGAGACGCACTGAGGAGCTGTATGAGCTCCGCCTTCAGTTTGTCGTATTTTCCAGGTCTGGTCAGCCTCCCACTTCGACTGCATCCAGGTTTACCACAATATCTGCAGTTACGCCAGCAAGAGAGAATTAATTCTAAACCTGAGCGAACCATAACTCGGGATCGGTAGACTAGAAAGGTGGAATCCTGACAGCAATGCGATTCACTTAGGCGAGGTGCTAGGTGCAGTTGAGTATGCATGAAAAGAGTCAGAGATTTTGACTTTTGATTTTGGTAATGGGGGTCTAGGTGAGTATAAAAACCCATGTCGTCGCCTCCAAGGGTGGTCGACAACTTAGGGGTGGGGGTGCAAAGGTGCGAAAAACGATAATCGAAAAACCGCTTATAACTCCCTTGTTATTGAACGTAAGTAAATAATTTTTTTTGTAGGTAATAATACGACCTACAAAAAAGGTAATTAACAAATTATTGTATAGTCTCTATTTTTAAAGATACAAATTATTTTCAAAATTATTTAAAGTTATTTAAGATATTTGAGAGCAAATAATAAACATTTGTTCATTATACGTTGTAATACAATATTATATATACTTCAATAACATTACATAAATGTATTATGAGAAATATAAATATAAAATACCACTGTACGTGTATGGGTGGGCGGGTGGGTCAATACCACAGTACGTATATGGGTGGGCGGGTGGGTCAATACCACTGTACGTGTATGGGTGGGTGGGTGGGTCAATACCACAGTACGTATATGGGTGGGAGGGTGGGTCAATACCACTGTACGTGTATGGGTGGGCGGGTGGGTCAATACCACAGTACGTATATGGGTGGGCGGGTGGGTCAATACCACTGTACGTGTATGGGTGGGCGGGTGGGTCAATACCACAGTACGTATATGGGTACGCACGCACGCACGCACGCACGCACGCACGCACGCACGCAGCGGTAGGTCGGGAGAAAGTGTAAATAGGTGGGTCAATACCACTGTACGTGCATAAAGGCAATCCTAACCGCAGACCTAACCGCTATTTAAATGTCATAAACAAGTGCGTCATGCCTGGCGACTGCGACTGTCGCGGTCCGAGCGGCGAGCGGGAATCATGTCCTAACATGAACGTCTCATCCGGCGAATTGAGTCATTTGTTTCAGTTTCGGTAAAACTCTCCTTCATTGAAGACGTGGTGTGTTGTGCGACGGCATTATTCGTGTCTGTTTGTAAATGATTTTAACTCAACAATTTGCTTTAAGGGTGTGATAAGAGTACTATGCTATGTGTAACTACCAAGTTGTTTATAATGGCGATTTCTATTGCAAGTGACAGTAAACGGGTGAAAGCATTCGATTTAAAACTATGTGCCATATGTCAGGTGAGTGGCAATACTCCATTAGTAGATAAACCCAAAGAAGCAAGTTTTGAAAAATTATCAAATGCTATTAATAGACGAAGCGATGAGGTTTCTGAAAGGCTATCCCCTTTTTTAATTAATGAAGATTTAAAACTACTTAGATGGCATAGACTTTGTTACAGTACGTACACGAGTGAAAATAACATTAAACACAATGAGTCAAAGTCACACAAAGAACCGGAAACAGGTTTAGTTTTAAATGGTGATGAATCAGGTAGGCCCATACTTGATAATAGGAGATGTACCACTCGAAGCTTAATAAATAAAACAGATATGCTAAAATGTATTTTTTGCCAAAAAGTTACTAAGAAAAAAATAGCTACTTTGTACAGAGTGTCGGAAATCCCCCTGGCACAAAAACTATTAGACATTAGTAGACAAAATCAAGATTCTGTATTTAGGAGATTAAGTACGTGTACATCAGTAAATGATATATTTGCAGCAGATGTTTTATACCATGATATATGTAAAAAAGAATACTTTCGTATATCGTCAGCTTCTGTACAAGAGAACTCAAAAATTATTGACTCACCAATACAAAATGCATTTGACTTATTGATTTTAGAAATTGATTCTGAACTCCAATCAAAATGTTTTCCTTTGAGTTATTTGGCATCAAAGTTAAAGCAACTTTGCGTAGATCCTGACGCTAATGTTGACAACAGATTAGTAAAGAAATTATTAATAGAACACTATGGCGAAAATATTCTATTTTCTCACCCCAAAGACAAGTCTAAATCAGCCACTGTTTTTAAAATTAACATACCTCTTGAGGATGTTGTCGAACAAGTAAGAGCGTCGAACCAAGAAAGTGTAAATAGTTTTCTTGATTCACTAAGGGATGAAGTTAAAAGTTATAAATTTAATTTGACAGGATATGTGTGTGACGAAGCAAATTTACAGCACGAACTAGAAACATTTAATTTTCCAAAAAGTTGGAATATCTTCTTTAACAAAATTATCAGGCCACGCCACCAGCTCTCAAATCCAACAAGGAGAAAACTGATGTCAGTTTTTATGGACATACACCATATAGTAAATAACGGAGGATTAACGCCAAAACATATTGCATTGTCGGAAACCGTCCACCATGTGACTAGATCTAAACACCTAGTAACGTTGTTAAACAGGTTAGGCCATGCAATAAGCTATAAACAGCTTATAAACATTGACACCAATATTGCCGCTGCTAATTTAGCAAAAAGTGAAAATGGACTTGTGCCAGTCCCCTCTAACATAGCAAGAAATAAAGACCTTTTTCTACATGGTGCAATGGATAACGACGATTTTAATGAGGAGACTCTTGACAGGAAAAACACCACCCACATCACCGCTATGGTTTTGTACCAAACCAAAACTGATAAGGACGATTTTTCGGAAAATGATCGCATTTCTATTAAGAATATTCCTAACCATATGGTGGGAAAAAATGTTTGCCACTTAGTTATGTTTTAGTTTGCCACTCAAAAAAAAATGTTGTGGACTTAGTTTTTGACATTTATGACAAGCCTTCAACAAAGCAATGTGAACAACAAAGGAGGCAAGGAGCAAAAGAACCACTTCGCTATTCAATCCAAGGAATTAATTCAAAAATTCCAAAACAGTGGCAAAGATTTTTGTGTGTCCCCGAGAACAAAAGACAACTAATTGTTATTATTTCATCATACCTCTTAGATACAGTTGTAGTGCCCAAACGCAAACTGTTTACTATCTCCGGTGGATCTGTCAACGGCGAAAGTAGTATGCAGAAGAGTTGTGATGGTGACATTCATGAAGCACTGACACTGAAATGTAATCACGTTGAAGCTGATACGAGAATCTTTTTTAACACAAAACAAGCGTTACTTGCCCACAATACAACAGCAGTTGTAGTCGTTCACAGTCCTGACACTGATGTGTTCGTTTTGGGTATACGGTTTTGGAAAGAATTGTGCGACATAAAATGTTCTGCTTTATGGATCAAAACCGGAACTTCTGAGAAACAAAAGTACCTAGGCTGTCACATTGCCTCCGAAGCTTATGGGTATCACATGAGTAGTGTTCTACCAGCCATTCACGCATTTTCTGGTTGCGATACGACCAGCAAAGTAGGCACTAAGAAAGCAGCATTGAAAGAGGCCAAAACCGAAGAGAATATAGCTTTGTTAGAGAAATTAGGGAAGATTGAGTTAACTGATGAAGATTATGTGAAATATGAAGCGTTGTATCTAAGAATCGTTAAAAAAAAGGGATTAAGCTGCAACGAGAGTAGATTTAAAATCATCTCAACTCATCCAGCATCATTAAGAAACATTGCATCCCTTCCAGCAACAAGCGACAGCGTGAAACTCCATATACTTCGCAGTTGGGCCCAAGTTCATGTGTGGAATAGTGCTTTACAAGCAGACATCACCCAACTCAACATTACAAACTATGGGTTTTATGAAGACTGTTCTGGAATCATTCGCCCTCTGTTGATGACAAAAACGCCGCTGCCAGAAGACCTGATACCACCATGTAAATGCAGAAAATGTAACAAAAATTGTCCTTGTTACATGAGAGAAGTACCTTGCTGTGGATACTGCAACTGTATTGAAAATAGTTGTAACAACACATATAATTAAAAATATCTGCCAGGGAGCGTAGACAACAACATCTTTACCATGTAAGTGTTTTTTTTTTTAATTAATCTTACTTTCTAAAATTTTTTAATTAAAGGCTAATCCCGAACTTTAATTAAAAAGTCCGGGAAAATTTTTTTTCTGTTCATGGATTTATGATTTTTATGTATAGTAGGGGTATTTGGCCCTGAGAAATCGATTGGAGCAGGTCTCAAGGCTGGGAAAATACGGGGTTTCTTCTACAGCCCTTCAAAGTGTCCATGTTATCATTAAGGGCCTTCTTTGTATCTGCAGTTAACCAAAACAGCTGATTCAGGTTGCTCTTTTTCATAGTACCATGCATTAATAATTAATTCATTAATACTTTTTTCAGATCTTGTGGGTAGTCAAGAACAAAGCCCTGTATGTACAACGATAGCTTCCCATGTGGTATTAATTATCAAGATGCTCCGTAGATTCCGACGTCGCATTTTGACCGTTAAATACATAAATCCCAGGAAATAATTTTAGCTTTTCAAGAATTTTGTTTCTTTATGTAAGTTTACTAAAATATACAATGCAATTACAGTAAATATTGATCAATAGTGTTGTCTATTTACCATTAATGTGTTGTCTATTTAGTATTTTAAAATTTTCTAATATAAAAATAAATGTATCTTGAAAACTAGTAAATATACATAAAAATCTGTTATAACCTTTTTTGTAGGTCGTATTATTACCTAAAAAAAAAAAAAAAATATTTACTTACGTTCAATAACAAGGGAGTTATAAGCGGTTTGCCGATTAACGTTTTTCGCAAATTTGCACCCCCACCCCTAAGTTGTCGACCACCCTTGGAGGCGACGACATGGGTTTTTATACTCACCTAGGCCCCCATTACCAAAATCAAAAGTCAAAATCTCTGACTCTTTTCATGCATACTCAACAGCACCTAGCGCCTGTACTAACCAGGGGAGCATCAGTGTCCGGCCGGCATGGTGGTGAGTTAGCTCTGTAGAGAGCGACGCGGCAAAGCGGGGGAGCGGCGAAACGGCGGGAGGGACACACGTGAGGCGGCGGGTGACGCATAAACACACGATGCACGGCGGCTCTACACAAAATGGAGTGATGGAGTAGTCCGACACTACTCCATCACAAAATCACATCGGAGTCACCACTGTTGGTGGGGTGAGAAGGAGTGTGTTCAAACATGAAAAATATAAAAAAAATGCGCTTGGGAACAATAGCAAAAGTATAATTTAATGATAAGTTGTATAAGTAAATATGAAAAGGCTATAAAACATTAATCAATAAAGAATTAAAATGAAAACAGTTACAGTAAAAACGATACAACAAAAAAATATACATGTTGGTGACTAACTAGAACACACGTTAAAAACAATAAAATATTAAATAATATTAACACATGTGAACAAGTAAACAGATAATGAGATGTGTTCTAATAGGATGCCTAGACTAACCGACTATGATAAACCCTATCGTGTCCATTGGCGACAGAAAAGATTGGGAACAAGGTGAATCAATCGTAATGAACAAAGCGATTAAGTGGTACACAGATGGCTCACGAACCATCCTTGGGTCTGGTTACCGGGTCTATGGTGCCAGGTCAAAAACTGAGCTCAGTTTTAGCCTCGGCAAACTAGCTAAGGGTTTTCAGGCGGAAGTGGCTGTCATAGGTGCCTGTGCTCAGTCAAACATAGATTTGGGCCTTGGGAAAACAACCTATCTAAACTCAGACAGCCAAGCGGCACTAAGGTCACTTGCGTCGTTCGACTTCACCTTGAGTCTAGTTTGGGTTCTTAGACGCTGGCGCGCTTCAATAGGGTAATCCTGTCATGGGTGCCAGGTCACACCGGAGTACTTGGAAACGAGAGGGCAGACTACAGTGCTAGGAAAGGCACTGAGGAAGCCTCGTTGGCCCAGAGCCGGCAAGCGGGATTGCTTACAGCCTCGCCAAGAGGGTTGCCTCTACATGGGTCGTCGGCAAGTTTCAGGAGACCTGGGAGGCAACGCTAGGTAACAGGCAAGCCAAGGAGGTCCTGTTGGGACCGTCGTACTCCAACACGGCTCTTTCTCTTGCAAGATCAGAACTCCGAAGGGTGGTTGGTTTCTGGACTGGACACTGGACGTTTCGGGCACACATGAACAAGATGGGGTTCCCAAACTCCATTCTCTTATGTAGGAAATGTGGTGAGGAGGAGGAGTCTGGACGGCACATCCTCTTTCACTGCCCGGCCCTAGCTAGGAAGCGGGCTCTCGCCTTGGGAGGCGATTTAGAATGTGGCCAAGGTGTAGCACAGGAAACCCTCATCAAGGCAATCTCAAGGTTCTCTAAGAACCTTGGATTGGATGAGATTTGAAGTCCTGTAAAGGAGGGCGCACAATAAGCCTTGTTTGCTTAGGGGCCGTTACCAGGTTTGAAGCCTGGCCCTCCAAATCGTAAAAAAAAATTATATGTATATAATATATACAATGAAATTGATTAATTCCCACGGTAAAATTTTTAAATTTATTCCTACAATGTACATCGTTGTGATGTACAGAAGTATCATCACAACATTAAACATCAACTTTAAAACAAAAATTTTTTACATTTTGAGTCCTGCCTCTATGGTTAAGAACAATTTTAAAAAGTTTTGATCAAAATAATAAGGTTTTAAAAACCTTTAAAATGAGGTGTAACATGACCTATGTTCCTACTTGAAAATGTCCTACATACTACACTTATCCCTCCCCACATACCCTTTTGGAGATTAAAACTACTTGAACTCTTTGGGTTCAAAGATGGGAGTTCGTTTAGCTGTAATAGATAAGTTACTGTACGGGAGATCTGACAACCCTGTAAGCCTAATACAATTAAATATCCAATATCAATTGATGAATAAATAAATAATGTAGGCCTATAAATAGGATACGTATTTTTATAAATACTGCACTTTGAATAAAATGTACAAGTTTGTTTATGTTTACATATTATTATATCATGATCGTGTCATATTTCTAGTCAATAATTATCATTCATAGCAAGTAAAAATGCACTCAAGAAAATTGTTTTTAGATCAATACACCATTTATAGAACCTCAGAATCAGTAAAACAGTAACATATTGAGTAACGGAGTACAGTGCATGTACGCTCACGGAGTTCAACTTTTCCCCGGCGCCCAACGCGGCTGCGTACTTTGCTTACACTTAAACCGGCCCTGATCAAGTCTACTTTACTAATTTGTTGTGTTGACAATTCTTAAACATATATTTTCAAATAATTTATGGCTAGACAATCCATTCTCTCATTATTTTCAAGTATGAGGGTTATAGGCCAAATTATACTGCTGAAATCTCTCAATTATTTGGTGCGCCATCCCAGGCAAACCACAAAAACTAATTTATGATTACCCAACTGGATCAGTACACTATTGAAATATCGATTTCCAAAGTTATTAGGAAGTCACTCAGAAACTTTCTCTACAAAGTATAATTTTTCTTTAATAACTTAAAGAAATTATCATACAGAACACTTTACTCCTTAAATGTTATTTTGTAAAATAAATATAAAGAGCATTTTATTCTTTAAAAAAGATTTTAAATTTTAAAATACTATAGCCTTTTAAGTTGTTTGAAACATTGACTAGGAGAAATAGTTTTCAAATATAACTTTAAGGAAGCTGAACATGTGAAAAGTTTGTTAATGCAGGACAGTGCTTCTCTTGTTAACGTGAATGGTACGCCATCCAGGTTTATGTACAATATATGATAGAGTGCCATTTTTATGTATCATAATAAATGACTTGGCTCATTTATAAATAAACATATCTCGTAATGATAATGAACTCTTCGTAATTTACTTATTAAGTGTTTCATTGTGTAATATGACCTTATAATCTTTCATTATGTACTCTGTGTGATGTAACTTGTTTCAATTTGTTTGGATAAAATATAATTTCATCACTCTTTATTGTTATATTTATGTGACATTCCTAACGCTTCAAATGTTTATAAATTAAATCAACGTTTAGACAGGTAGGATATAGAACTGTCGTTTACAGGGCTACTTACTATTTCATCCTAGATATAGAACTGTCGTCTTCTGGGCTACTTACTATTTTATTCTACATATAGAACTGTCGTCTTCAAGGCTACTTACTATTTTATCCTACATATAGAACTATCGTCTTCAAGGCTACTTACTATTTTATCCTACATATAGAACTGTCGTCTTCAAGGCTACTTAATATTTTATCCTACATATAGAAGTGTCATCTTCAAGGCTACTTACTATTTTATCCTAAATATAGAACTGTAGTCTTCAAGGCTACTTACTATTTTATCCTACATATAGAACTGTCATCTTCAAGGCTACTTAATATTTTATCCTACATATAGAACTGTCGTCTTCAAGGCTACTTAATATTTTATCCTACATATAGAACTATCGTCTTCAAGGCTACTTACTATTTTATCCTAAATATAGAATTGTAGTCTTCAAGGCTACTTACTATTTTATCCTACATATAGAACTGTCGTCTTCAGGGCTACCTACTATTTTATCCTAGATATAGAACTGTCGTCTTCATGGCTACTTACTATTTTATCCTATATATAGAACTGTCGTCTTCATGGCTACCTAATATTTTATCCTACATATAGAACTGTCGTCTTCAAGGCTACTTACTATTTTATCCTACATATAGAACTGTCGTCTTCATGGCTACCTACTATTTTATCCTACATATAGAACTGTCGTCTTCAGGGCTACCTACTATTTTATCCTAGATATAGAACTGTCGTCTTCAGGGCTACCTACTATTTTATCCTAGATATAGAACTGTCGTCTTCAAGGCTACTTACTATTTTATCCTACATATAGAACTGTCGTCTTCAAGGCTACTTACTATTTTATCCTACATATAGAACTGTCGTCTTCAAGGCTACTTACTATTTTATCCTACATATAGAACTGTCATTTTCCGGGCTACTAACTATTTTATCCTAGGTATAGAACTGTCGTCTTCAGAGCTACTTACTATTTTATCCTACATATAGAACTATCGTCTTCAAGGCTACTTACTATTTTATCCTACATATAGAACTGTCGTCTTCAAGGCTACTTACTATTTTATTCTACATATAGAACTCTCGACTTTAAGGCTACTTACTATTTTATCCTACATATAGAACTATCGTCTTTAGGGCTACTTAGTATTTTATCCTACATATAGAACTGTCGTCTTTAGGGCTACTTACTATTTTATCCTACATATAGAACTATCGTCTTTAGGGCTACTTACTATTTTATCCTACATATAGAACTATCGTCTTTAGGGCTACTTACTATTTTATCCTACATATAGAACTGTCGTCTTCAAGGCTACTTACTATTTTATCCTACATTTAGAACTATCGTCTTTAGGGCTACTTACTATTTTATCCTACATTTAGAACTATCGTCTTTAGGGCTACTTACTATTTTATCCTACATATAGAACTATCGTCTTTAGGGCTACTTACTATTTTATCCTACATTTAGAACTATCGTCTTAAGGGCTACTTACTATTTTATCCTACATATAGAACTGTCGTCTTCAAGGCTACTTACTATTTTATCCTACATTTAGAACTATCGTCTTTAGGGCTACTTACTATTTTATCCTACATATAGAACTATCGTCTTCAAGGCTACTTACTATTTTATCCTACATATAGAACTGTCGTCTTCAAGGCTACTTACTATTTTATCCTACATTTAGAACTATCGTCTTCAAGGGCTACTTACTATTTTATCCTACATATAGAACTATCGTCTTCAAGGCTACTTACTATTTACCACTTAAAATTTTTAAAAAAAAAATTTTTTTCCCCAATTTGAACCGTCTAACACACAATTTTCCCAAAAAAAACCCCCCACACTTTTTTTTTCCACTTAACCCCTTTAAACACACAAAACCACATTTAACAACGCCCCTTGATACATTTTACCCAAAAAACTATCCTTTTGGGAAAATACAAAAACCAAATTTAAAAACCCTTTTAAAAAAAAAATTAAAAATAAATTTTGAATTCGTCTTTTAGGTATTTTTAAATTTTTTTCACTTTAAAAAATTCACTTTTTAAAATACTATTTAAAAACCTAAAGAACAACGTTAAATTTCATTTAACCTACATAAAATGGGTTTTGGCTACTTAAAATTTTTATACTAAAATTTAAATTTTAAAATCATTTACCAAATTTTTAAAATTGTTAGCTATTCTTTTTTCCCCAAAAAATTTTTAATTTTTTAAAAAAACCTACATATAAACTTCGTCCATTTTTCCTTTATCCTACAAAAACCCCCCTTTTTCTTACTATTTTTTTTTACATTTAAAATATCCCTTTCTATTAAATTTTTTTCCCACTATAAAACTTTTTAAAAGGAAACTTACAAACCCCAAAAAAATTTCCCTACTTACAAAATTTAATAAAAAAACTATTTTTTTGGGTAAAATTTTTTTTTAAATAAAAA